>JAAKBH010000893.1:0-82500 GCA_019776075.1 Amaranthus palmeri
GATAGCATATCAATGTGAGTAGTTGGAGTCCCCTAATAAGAGTTTACCATGAATACTTTATTCAAAGATCATATAAGTTTTTTTGAATTGAATAATTTTGATATGAGTCAATGGATCAGGCTTACGGGCTAATTATTGATGGAGTAAAGGGACACTTTGTTAGGTGAATTTTCATTGAGCTATTGAGTATTAGCTTCACCTGAGAGATGGAGATAGCTTTAGAGCTAAAAAGTTCTCAAGCTAGACTCTTAGTGAAACGATCTAGGATCACTACAACATAATTTGCTTTTAGTGGGATATATTTAGCGATATTTAATTTAAATGTCGCTATTTCAAATTTCTTATAGTGTGTATAGAGGATTTAGTGACATTTATTAGACCCTTTAGCAGCATATTAAAAAGTCACACAAAAGCTTTTAGCGACATAAGATCTAGTGACATTTCTTACAAATGCCACTATAGACTATAGTGACAATTACATATGCCACTAAAGATCAAATTAAGTGTCACTAAATGACTTTATGGTGGAACTTAAAATAAATACCATTAATTATTATACTAAAAACATGAGTTAGTGACATTTTTTTGATGTCACTAAATCCAATGTCGCTAGAAGCTAATTTGTTGTAGTGGATTGATGTTTCTTTGACTTTGTTTTGATCTTTAAAGTATGTTTTCCATATTTGTTTTGTTTGGCTTCTTTCTATTTTCTTAGTCTGGTGTGACTAGTGTTTTCATTATTGTGGTTTTAGAATACAGGTTATTCGAATACCGTCAAGACTTGGACTTTGACGTTAGAGTATTAATTAAAACTAATTAATAGAATGGAGAAAGTATTAATTAGGACCACTGCAATTTTGAGTACCCTTAAGCCTAATTAAAACTAATTAATAGACTTTATCTTGAGCAAGTTACTCTAGTTGTCCCTTTTGATTTCCACCACTCTCCATTTTAATTTTTATCACCGACTTTGCAACTTTTTATCTATGGTTCCACTCTTAATCTTTTAATCCTTGTGGAAGAATATCACAAAAGGAGAGTAACTACACGTCTTCTATTAATATTAAGTTTCCAAGTGACGTTCATCGTTGCAACATAATCTTCGTGGTATCTCTCTAGGTGACTAAAGGAGTTTCATAGTCAACATACAAGGGATTACAAATATTGTTGTTAGTAATTCATAGTTGTAATACTCCCTCCGTTCTTTTAAGTTCTTCCACCTTACTATAACGGGTAGTTTTAAAAGTTCTTCCACATTAGAATACTTTCGATTTTTGGAAAGTTTTCATTCCACTTTTATCCCTTAAAACCTGAC
Source organism: Amaranthus palmeri (assembly GCA_019776075.1). Taxonomy (NCBI): domain Eukaryota; kingdom Viridiplantae; phylum Streptophyta; class Magnoliopsida; order Caryophyllales; family Amaranthaceae; genus Amaranthus; species Amaranthus palmeri. The sequence continues at coordinate 1,316 of JAAKBH010000893.1, forward strand.
TTTTCTTACTTCATACTACTATTTAATTATTTTCTCTCTCATACTTCCAATACAATCATTACTTCATACTATTATTTAATTATTTTCTCTCTAATACTTTCAATGCAATCATTACTGCACACTACTATTTAATTAAAATAATATCAAATATCTACTACAACCCAAAGATTCTATCTACCTTAATATTTTTGAAAAATCCAAAATGAAAGAAAAAATAAGATCGAAGGGAGTGGTATTTATAAGGAAAAAGTGTCAAAAAGTACCTAATAAAATTATTTTTTTCAAAAAAGTACCTAATAAAAAAAATTTCCAAAAAATACCAAACAAAAATTTATTTTTTCAAAAGAGTACCAACTAACGGCTGGGGTTAACTTTTCCGTTATCTTTTTTTTGTCCATTGTTAAAAAGTACCTAATAAAAATTTTCTTTTCAAAATAGTACCTAATAAAAAATTTCTTTTCGAAAAAGTACCAAGAACACACTATAATTATCCAATATAGACACAACATAATATATAACTTTAAGAACATCATTCATTCAAAAGTTCACACATCGTCCAATACAAACACAACATAAGAATATCATCCAACACAAACCTAGAGCAACTAATGGTTGGTGTTAAGTTGACCGCTTATTAAAAAGTGTCAAAAATGACCTAATAAATTTTTTTTAAATAAACGGTCAACATAACACCAACCATTACTTGCTCTAGGTTTGTGTTGGATGATGTTCTTATATTGTGTTTGTGTTGAATGACGTGTGAACTTTTTATGGATGATGTTCTTAGAGTTATATATTATGTTGTTTTTGTACTGAATTGTTATGTAGTGTTCTTGGTATTTTTTTGAAAAGAAATTTTTTACTAGGTACTTTTTTGAAAAGAAAATTTTTATTAAGTACTTTTTAAAAATGGGCAAAAAAAGATAACGGAAAAGTTAACCCCAGCCGTTAGTTGGTACTCTTTTGAAAAAAGAAATTTTTGTTTTTGTTAGGTATTTTTTGGAAAAATTTTTTTCATTAGGTACTTTTTTGAAAAAAAAATTATCAGGTGTTTTTTGACACTTTTCCCTATTTATAATAGCATTATATTTCCAATATGTTGAATTGACTTTAGAATTTGTGAAGATTAACTTTTTCTTTTTTGAGTAAAAACCTGAAGGCATATAATAATTAAGGTTGGCTTACCATTGCCAATATTTGAGTTGGTAGTTTTTCTTTATTAATTGACTAGATAATCTCCGTGCGATTCAGGGTATTTTTTTCATTTTATCGTTTTTCCTTATTTAAAAAAACAAAGAAAATAAATTGTAAATTATTGGTTATTGATTTTCAATGAATTATTAATAGCATATAATAGCTAATATTTAATTTATTTAAGATTTTTAAAATACTTTTTTATAAGCTATGTATGATGTTAAATAATGTTATTTTTAGTATTATTTAAATTTTATTGATCACTATAAGATTGTATGTGACAAATTATTATTTTTTGTTTTCAAAATGAAAATTAGCAAATTATTATTACAGAGAACAAATTTCTTTGGTTTACAAAATGAAAGCTAGCAAATTATTATTGTTTATTGAACAATAAAAAGTCACATACATTTAACTCAAACAATTTAATAAAAGCTAATATAATGATAAGTCATATATTTCCCATACACTTTATTAGCAAATAATGACATCACTATTGATAAATGATGAGAAAACATCTCTTGAGAAGTTGACAACTCATCACTTTTTGAGTTTGCTTATGTCATTCGTATTTTGCTTTAGTATAATGTATAGAACTACATGTAAAGAGATTAAATTTTTAGGGGTAAAGTGAATTAGTAAGTATAGATGTGTAAAAAGGTTAAGTTTTGCAAGGGTAAATTAGTAAAGTTAACTTACCCAAAATAAAAAAACGACATGTACAGTGACATGACCCAATAAATAAAGAAATGTGACACCTAAGACGTATATGAGATTGAGAGAGTATTAATATTTCCTTCGTTCTATATACCCAAAATATGCCCAAAATAAAAAATAATAATGTAAAGATCTATTTTACCCCTACTTTTTCCTTACCTTATATATACAAAAACACAAATTCTTACTTGAGATCGTCTATACAATAGACGTCTCAAGTTTTGAGGCTGGCCCAATTTATAAATTAAAAAAAAAAACTGATTGGTGGTTTTATAAGTTAAAAGGGAAATATGAGCTGGGCTTTTGAGGAACGTCTATATTATAGACGGTCTCTCAAGAGAGGGTCAGATACAAAAATTCTTAATTCAAAGGCTCTAATTGTGAAATTGTTTCTATTGAACTAATCATGTATATTTAATGTGTTAAACCGATTACTTAGAATTTTAAAGTAATTAATTATAGAAATGAACTAAATTTATAAGTCAGTCTCATAATGAAACGGTCTTATACAACATGAGTTGTATATATTAACTTTGATACATATATCTCTTTAGAAATTATAATAGTCTTTTTAACACAAATATATATCATTTTCTTAATTGTTGTGTGTAGCACCTAACACAAAAGATGAAGTACTAAGCAGCAACACAATTTCAAATCATTTATTATTCAATCGTGTATATTAATTATTACGACTTCAATTTTGAGTACCCTCAACCCTAATTAAAACTAATTAATATACTTCACCTTGTGCAAGTAACTCAAGTTGTTTCTCCTTTTTATTTTTTTATTTATTCCTTCTCTTTTATATTTTTAATCTAACGCACAAAATAATACTCTCTCCATCTTAACCACTCATCTCTATTTTGCATTTGTTTTTTAATTCGCCAGTCTAATTTCCCTTTCCACTAAATTTCATTTATTTCACACTAAGTGTTAATTCTCCAACTTAATCTGCATTTCCACTAAATTTCACCGTTTTACATTAAGTATAAAATGAGAGGGGTATAAGTGTATTTGTGAAATAAGCCTCACCCTTATATAGGTTGCCAATAAGGAAACCAAATGCAAGAAAACAAAATGAATAGCCTTGTATTTTTCTTTGTTTTTTCTCTCTTCATTTCCCTCTCTTATTGCGACATTGAATTCGATTTTTGTGTTGGAAACATTAGCCAACAAACATCACCAGTTGGGTATGCTTGCAAAGATCCAGCAACCGTCACAATAGATGATTTTATTTTCACTGGTTTTCGTGGTCAAAAAACCACGACAAACATATATAAAGCAAATGCAACTCTAGCATTTGCAAATATCTTCCCAGGTTTGAATGGTTTAGGTATCGCTACATCAAGAATAGACCTTGCTGTGGGTGGAGTTATTCCCGCCCACACACATCGAACATCAGAGTTTATCATTGTTGTTAAAGGATCCATTATTGCAGGATTTGTCGACACAAATAACAAGGCATATTTTAAAAGACTCGAGGTTGGGGACGTTATGGTGTTTCCACCAACATTAGTTCATTTTCAAGTAAATGCTGGTACAACCTCGGCTACTGCGTATTCTGGCTATAACGGCGCAAACCCAGGGGTTCAACTTATTACAAACTCATTATTAGCTGGTAATTTACCGACTGATTTAATTACAAGAATCACTCTTGTAAATCCAATAGAGATTTCTAGATTGAAATTGTTATTTGGTATAACCAATGCTTAGCTTTACATATCATACTATTTTATTGCTATCAACATACTAAGTTTATCATTGTAATATGCTTATTTAAATAATGTGAGTACATTTATGTGTACTCATCTTTTGTAATACTTCTTTGAAGACCATAAGTATGTATGTGTCTTAGCTTGTGTAATGTTCTAAATAATATCAATCAAAATTCTATTTTCTTGGATGTTATTTTCACCATTGAGAAGATGGTTGATATATTATTGTATAACGTTTCAAGATTTGATGTTGACAATAGTGGTAATCAATGAATCATGATTCATGACTTACGTGATTCGTTTACTAGAATTGGGTGTATGATCGTTACGTTTTGTATAATTAGTTGTGAATTTGAACTCATAATCATTTAAATGTGTAATTATTGAAGTATTACACATGTTTATAGTTCTAAACTTAAATTGCATAGGTGATACATTCAATTTTAATTGATACATTGAAATTTAGTATTTAGGCTATTATATATAACCTGCAGGTCTGTTTTGAGTACAAGTAATTATTTGATTAAAGAATAACAAATGTTGTATTGCAAATATAGAGTTAAAAAATTTAATGGTTCGCATGAAATTTTTCTTTGCCTCACAAGTTATCGAGATCAACATTATGAACCGATAAAGAATAGGAAATATAATCGGAAATAATCCCTACTTTTTACGTTTTCCTGTGAATAACCCCTACTTGTGATTATTCTTGAATAATCAGAACTTTGCAATATGTTTGCTCATAGCACCCCCTCCTCAAAGTGATCGGGTATAGTAGGTAAATGTCCATTTTATGACCTGTTTTCTACCTTATAGTTGCTGCCTTCATCTTCCTCTTCGTTACCTCCATTTCTCCATTGTTAACTCAAACCTTAGGAGAGAGAAAGTTCAAATCATCCATTCACTTTTTTTTCTCTCTTTTTTTTACAAAAATGAATTCTCATTGTTCTTCAGCATACAATGGAGGTTCAAATTTGAATAAGACTATGAAATGTGAGCATGAATTTTTTGCAAAATTGACAATGGCAAAGAAGGGTTTTCGTGCTGGAGAACGGTTTTATTCATGTCCAAAATGCCCTGTAAGTATTTGTTTATACTTTATTGTATACATCTATTGAATTTCCGATTATAATTTGATGAACATTTGCAATGGTAAGATGCTGATTGCAAATTTTTTAAGTGGGAAAGTGATGTGGTTTCCATAGAAAATCAAATTGGATAATTGAATTGCTTAGATTGATTTGAACTATCTCTCTTATAAGGTTTGGGTTAACAATGGAGAAATGAAGGTAACAAAGAACAAGAAGAAAGCAGCAGCTATATGATAGAAAACAGGTCACACAAAGGACCTTTACCTTCTATACTCGGTCACTTTGAGGAGGGGGTTCTGTGAGCAAAAATATTGAAAAGTTCAGATTATTTATGAATAATCAAAAATAAGGAATATTCACAGGAATCGTAAAAAGTTAGGATTATTTCCGACAATTTTTCCTAAAGAATATAACCACTTGCCAAAAACTTGTCTCAATTAAAGAAAAGGTGAAATCCTTGATTTCAAATCTTCCATATATTCTTGCTCACCATATTTTGAATTTGTTCTAGTTTCCTTCTTTTTAAGTATGGGAGTTTTTATATAATATATAGGCTATGTCTCTTTTATTTTGTCAAATAACGATTAAGAATCAGAATCAGCTTCTATAGAGAAGCCTTTTTCTTTCAATTTACTTAGAGCCCATAATATTAGAGATGGTATTGAAAATTGCTGCAACTTATATTTGACACAAAATAATGTACAAAAATGCAATGCAACCTACATCAACTAAAACATAACATAATTGTATTGGTAGTTATTAAAGAGGAGTATCAATCCAATCCCAAAAAAAAATGATTTATTAAGTGTTAAAATTTCACCATTTGGTAAACAATGAATTATGTTCTACTCCGCAGTCGCCTGAATTACCAACTTGATGTCAAGGTGCACATGCGTATTGGCGTACAAGACTTCGTTGTTTGATGAGTTCATGAAGATCGTGAACGATCTTGAATACAGCGTCTGGCCTTGCGTGCTTTAATGCGTTTTCCGACATGATCTGCAACTCATGTGCTTTAGGGCCAAACCATTGAGCAACAATATTGGCGATTTCCTTAGGCAGCTTCGAGTATTTTCCTATGCCATTCTCTAAAACAAAAGGCACGTTTCCAGCTTCCTGCACCAATAAACACGATCAGATTCAGTAGGGAGTAAGGGATAATGAGGTTCTTTGTAGTGTCTTAACATACAGAAAACAAACTTATTCTTCATATTCAAATCCAACAATTGAAAGAACACAAGTTCAATAAATTATTAAGACTCTCGTTGTTCTCATTCAACAACTCAAAGTGGCCGTGGCAATATCATGGAAAGCTAACCATGATCTCAAGTCGATTCACTAAAAGGGGCGGCCCCTTACAAAATCAAATGCGACCATCTGAGATGCTTAGCATTACTCTTACTAAAGTGAAAATTTGTCTAGAATGCTTAAAATAGTACTTCTATACGCAACATCATGAGGGTATACAAAAGAAGGGGAGAAAATAGATAAAAGGGGCTTCGCATAAGGAAGCACCAAGCAGTGCAAAAAGTAATCACGACATGGCCAAAGAAACCCAAGCCCAGGCAAAAGAGTTGTCAGACAAGTGAGGCACAAGCTAAATAGACATTAGTTTCAAGAAAAAATCACCACAAAACTTTCATTATATGCACAAATGTAAGAAAATCGGTTTATTATGCGAGCCTGAATATTATAAATCAGGCAAAGTTCACTTTTAAAACTTTAGAGGCGCAACATTAACAATGAGCCGATAATTTTCTAAAAACAATTGGTTAAGTCATACAACAATAAAAGTAAACAGAGATAAGTGAAAGATAAGGCATCCTGTGAAAAGGTAAAACAAGTAGTTGAAGTAAATAAGAAGTGAGTAAAATAAAAAAAGTACTACCTCCTATTCATTCAATGTGTCTCATTTGACTTTTCACCATTTTAGGTGGTCAAATGGGACCACATGTGAAGAAAAACTGTAGTGTTTTTGAATTTTGATAGGGGTAAAGTAGGGTTAATAAGTGTAAAGGTGTGATAAGGTTAAGTTTAATAAGGGTAATTAGGTAAACTTAACATATCCAAAATAGAAACGACACATTTAGGAGGACTTGACCGACACTTAGGGTGAAAAGGAGGGAGTAAAAAATAAGAAACAATAAATTTAAATGGTTATACTGCTTGCAAGAATCTATCTAATGCAAGGAGAGGAAATTAATAACACAATCGCACCAACTCGCTAACTTAAATAAAGTGGATAATTCTCGAAAGAAACTTATATTTCTTTCCAAACCAACTGGGGCCCGTGCATCACAATACCAAGTGGGGCGGGGGCTCAAATGCATGCAACCTTATGCGTGTCAAAGGTTCTAACCATCATAGGATGTAGTTTCGTACAAAGAATTGAGTATTTTTTCCAAAGCATATTGTAAGAATCAAGGCTCTATCGCACTAACTCGAGTTAGTGTATTGGAATTACTATGATATAAACTGCAGATTGAACTACAAGTAACAAGCGACATACATAGTAGGCAAAAGATAAACCATGTCCTGCTATGGTGACAGTTGTATTTGAGTAAAACTAGGCAAATAGTGGCACAATAATATTCAGACAAAGTGATAGATACCTGCCCAGCGATGTAATCATTTAGAATCATGGGCAGTCCTCGAATCATTGCTTCTGCAATAGTTCCAGGGCCGGCCTGCAGAAAGCAAGCCTCATAAGAGTACAGATAAAGTAAACGAGAAAAACGTCTTGATTAAAAGATTTTTACCTTTGTTATAATACAATCACAAGCACCCATGCACTCCTCCATTTTTGTGACAAAACCTTTCACCTGAAATTTCCAACAGACTATCATTTACTTTTGAATGTATATTTGTAAGCAGTTCAGAACATGTATTATTTAGGGCTGAAGTACTGAACCAGGCCAAATCGTGTTGGAACCTTTTGACTGGCATACCTGGACAGGGATCTTCCAGTCAATTGAACTCAGCTTTGCGGCAAGCTTCTTGTTGCGACCACAAATGACAAGAATTTGGCCAATCGGCTCATCAAGGTTAGCGTCATATAGTGCATTTCCAAGAGCCCGAGCTGTAGCTTCAATGGGTCCCATGCCTTCTCCTCCTCCCATCAACAAAACAGCGGGAAGATGCTCATCCATTCCCAGCTCCTTCCGCAACTCGGGCTGAAGAAAACAAAGGTAAATTAGAAGCCTGCTGAACGAATAAAAAAATGGGAAGAAACTAAAGAACTTCAAGCTTATTTCTGAGAAAACAATAAGCACAGTGTTCATCGTCAGGACAAAAAGTTCACAAGAAATAATGCCAATCTCACATCAGCTTAATCTGGTAAGGCGTCTTAGTAAAAAGTTAAAAATTCCAAATGTAAGCATGAGGACACTATTGAGCCAGTAAAGCATCAGACAAATTAAATGAAGACGGCAAGAGCAGATAAACCTTTGGTCGAACAGGCCTAACAAAGGAAGGCCGCACAGGAAGTCCAAAAACCTTAATTTGAGAAGGCTGCAAACCAGCTTTTGTTGCTCTTCGAGCCACCTCATTCGACGGACAGTAGCACCTTGTCACAAGCTTATGAAACCTATTCAACAAGGAATAAAATATAAAAAATCAGGTAGGAAAAGCTAATGTCATACTTCGTCATTCGATATAGTCTTACAAAAAATAATAATTTTATGATACGCACAGAGGACACCTACCACGTAGGATGACAGGTGCTCAGATCTGTAATCACAGTAGTGAAAATAATTTTCTGCAGTAGGCCTTTGGACCTTAAGATACGAAGCGGAACATGTTGCATTAGAGGATGCACACTAATGATGATATCTGGCTGGTATTTCATCAACCCTTTGGCAACCTCACTGTTCAGGAATCAGATCAAAGTTTGCTTAGTACGACCACAAACATTTTAGTTGGTGCAACCGTCTTCATAAAGCAAAGCCTAAGATGAAAACCTCATTTATGTCAAACGCACTCAATGTTCAAGCATATCATAGTTTCAATACAGTGTTTGCAATTGCATAAGCAACATACCAATTAACGCAAATATACAAGGATCGTCATAACTGACACTAGAACACACGTTCATGGCTATCTTGTTACCCAGTGAATAAAAACAGAACACTCAGTCTTTGTTAAAATTCAGGAAAATATCATATTTAAAGAAAACAATAAAAAACAGAAACTCCTCCATTAATAGGTTCCAAAGCTTGTCATTTACAACAGCAATCACTACATTTGATGAATACATGACACACCACCATACATTGGGAAGCAAAATTTTCTGCCTACAATATTACTACATTCGCCTTACCCCAAAGTGGAAACACATGTGTTTCACACCCGCTCCTTTTTCTACTAAATCACCAACAGATAGTCTAAAGACTTGCAACCAGGCCACTGAGAATTATCCCAATTGATTCCATTAAATATCACAATCTCTATCATGAAAATTGACTTCTTGACAAGTGCAATTGACTCGATACTTGGATCATTTTGTTGGTGATGGCCTTGTATATTGTAGATCTGGGTGTGTCATTTCTAAACTTCCTCAATTGCAGCAATGGAGATCAATTTTCCAAGATTCCATTCATGAACTGAAAGATGATTATTTTAGATGTCCATTTACTTAACTTTATTTGATTCAGTACATTTGAGACTAACTTTAGTTTTTTATTAAGTATTTTATTTCAAGTTTATTAATTGATGTTTTTATTTATTGAAGAAAGGCACTTTAGGAAAGTCAAATTAGAAGTAGAAGTTAGACTTTTCTAGTTTAAGTCAAGTTAGACTTTTTGCGGTTGAAAAACAAGTACTACTTTTAAGGAAACATCCTGGGTTTGATTCTCATTTAGCTCTCTTCTTCCCCCAAACTATTGCCCTACTCGGTAACAAGGGCGGATCTAGAAGAGACCTCAAGTGATGTCACCAAAAAAATTTTACATTCAACATTTTAAATTAAAATGTGTCAGTTTGCACGCTACATATTTCAATCTCAGGAGGCGTACGTTACATGGTGAAGACCTAACCAACTCCTCTACCTTGTTTTCTTCTACATAGGAAGTTTGCAAAATTTAAATGATTAACTGGACAGCTAAGACAATACCCTTTAACCATCCCTGACAGTATTCATAAAAAAATATGTAATTAAAAAAGTCAAAAAAGCTTATAGGATATAGACTACACATCGCATATGGGCCAAAGAGATTGATCAATGAAGAAAGATCAGATTGTCGTTCGAAGAAGCAAGCCAAGAGCAAAAGATCAATCCAAGAAGGAAAAGGTCAAGTGACTTCACCCTTCAAAGTCCACAAGGCGTAAGTCATGAGTTCAATTTTTTAACGATCCATCAACAATTGAGTCCAATATTAAAATGAAAGACCAACCTCTGAGTCAAGTTTGAATTGGTGCCATTCAATTTCATCGTAACCAAAGTTGTTAAAATCATAATTCTAACTTAAATCGGAAACAACTCTCAAAATTGGATCGTAAAATCGAATCGTAGAATTGAATGATTCTACAATTTTGCAAAATATAAAGTTGTGATTGCTTATGTATATTGTTTAGTCATTTTTAATGTAAAAGGAGAAATTAAAATTCATTTATTTTCTAAAAACTTTGTTTTTATTCAAAAAATAAATATCTAAGTACTACTTATTTGTTGCCCTTTTTCCCTTATTTTTATAAATTGACAAACTTAATTAAAAAAAACACTAAAATAATCAATATATTACATTAATAAAAAAAAACACCAAGTAGACAATAACAATGATCCTCATTTGATAAAGCAACACCTAGAAGAGTTTTGATCATGTAACAGGTTCCACATTATATTGTAACAGTTTCAAAGCCGTAACAATTCATAACACCAAATGAAAACACTCAATAATTTTCACTCAATAATATAGAAATTATCAATTATGATCATCAATTCAATACTTAATAAGTTAGTAACATCAAATGAAACCAAACCTCTCAACCGATAATATAGATCAAAAAATAGCTCTAAGGTAGCAAAAAGTTTCATTGAAAAGCAAAAGTCCCAACTTCCACGCGTGTTGTTCACAAAACAACCATATTATTGTCAAGAATCACAATTCAATCATCAAAAAGAAAAAAAAATAAAAATTAGGGTCTAGGTAATTAATTGATTAGATGGGCTAAGGCCTATTTTAGCATTATATGGAGCCTACATAAAGGCCTAACGCCCATGAAAGCCTAAAACGAAATGTCCTTCATCATCCATTTCCCTCATTTCAAATGACAAAAAGCTTACACCTTTACCATTCAAAGCGCCCCAACTCAGATACTATACTCTCACCGTCCATCCCTTAACGTACATCTAAAAACTTGAAAGTGCAAAACTCGGTTTGTTACATCTGATCCTACATCATTGCAGGCTTTCATGTTTAGCTATTATTGAGACGAAAACTTGCAAAGACGAAGCATTTATGTGTAGTAATGTAAGAAAAGATAATAATAATAGGACCTGATCTCTCAATCATGTTATTTTCTCTAGCTAAGTCATGAATTTCTCTCACACCCCACCATAAATACCTAGAATTTACTCTAAAGTCTAAAGCAATACAATGGCATATTTATGAGGCCTTGGCCCAAATAAAACCATAGTAGCATAATTACTCACCGTGCTATAAACGTAGATGTTGCAGCAAAATTAGATTGATGGATTACACGAGGAGCAGTACCATAATATGTCATTTTCCAGAGAGGGCCATGTTTCACCAAGAAGTTATAACTCTTTGGTAATTGATTGAATGGCCAAGGAGTATGTTCAGACCACAAATCTGTAACAAAAACCTGCAATTACCACTATTTAAAAACAATACAATCAACTGATAATTACATGTATGCAAGCATGCTTGGCACACATCTCAAACAGGCACACAGCTACAAACCAATTGAAGGAAAATTTATAATTTCACAACAAAACAATACCAAACGACATAACAAATATCAACAAAATGCAGTTTACTTATCTAATCACAATGTCATCTTTATTTCAATCATAAACTTGCTAAACTCACGCTCAACCTCAATAGTACTTGAACATCTTCCATTCCATATACAATTTTCATTTTAAGCATTTTATGTTCTTTATACTTGGAAGTATCCTTCTTTTGAACAAACCACCAAGCCAGAATAACTTTATCATCAACTACACACTTTTCAAAAACATTTCGAACTCGCAATGAAGTGTTGATGTACATTAAAATTTCTCATTAAATCATGAGCACATCTTATTTATACCATGTTGTGGATGATGTTAAGGGTCAAAACAATATTTTTATCATCACTAACAAAGGTTAAGGACTAAGATTACCACATCAGACCCTCAAACCGCATCTTGCCTAGGTGAGAGCCACCTAATAACATCATTGTTAGGACTGATATGTTATAGGACATGTCAACAACATTATGCAACAACAGGAGTATATGATCAAATATACCATCAACTTACAAATCAACTTTCTTGATACCAAGCTTACATTAACAGAAGGCAAATGAATTGATCACAAAAATGTATCAAAATTCAATCTTGGTGTATAAAAATCATAAATAAAATTAAATAATGCATAATAAAAGAGAAGAAATTAAAATTAGACCTGATAATTATCACCAAACTCCTCATTGAAAGCAGCTTTGATAGCTTCAGCTGAAGCCCTGTGTCCACCCCCAGTATCACTCATCAAAATAAGCACTCTTTTAGGAGCTTCAGGCTCAACAACCCCATTAACAGGCTCTCTAACATCCTCCAAACCTCCATGTTCATTATCACTAACCCCATTACTTTCCCCAGAATTAACACCAATTGAAGAAAATCCCAGTGGGATTCTATCACAATGAAGTCTAATAGCCCTATTAAAATCACTCAAAACCCTCTTAAATCTAGAACCCCCATTACTAAAACCCAATGAATTAGCAAACCTATACTTGTTTTGAGAGCTTAAACTACTAAAATACATAAAATCAGGAGTAAATGAGGAATGCCCATTTGAGCTATGACTCTGAAAACTAGAATTCAAAGAAAAATGACCCAATTTTGACACACAATCAATCAAATTAGAGGGCTCTGAAGTTGCTGTTGAAGGATGAGCCATTGAAAGAAGAAAAGATTAGTTGTTGTTAGTTTATGAAGTGGGTAGCATTTGAAAGGATGTGTTTGCAGATAAATTAAATATATAAGTGAATTGGTGAGAGGAGCGAAGATTGAGACAGAAAGATTTGACTGTTTGGACGGAGGAAGACGAAATGTGGAGAAATCACAGTGACAGGAGGTAGGAGAGGGATAAGTAAGACCAGGGAAGATGGATGGAAAGGGGTAATCTTCCAAGGGATTGCTAACCACAAATAAAGGATTTAGGGGTTGCTCTTACCACGGAATAAGATTTGTGAGACTTTTAATATCAAACTTTTTAATTAATATGTTATTTTTTAGTCACAAAAATTTGCGTAAAATCGTTCTATTTTAAGATTATAATTAGGTCGGTCAATTGTATATGCGTGTTCTATACGAGCGCGGCTATTTTCCTTCAGAAATCCTTTTTTTTTCATTTTCTGGGCATTTTCAATTTGGACCTATTATTAATTTTAACTTTAAAGATATCAATTTCAACGTATATAGTACTTAAACATTTCAATTAAAGTAAATTTCAATTTGAACCAATAAGTGATTAATTAATTGTGGCGTTAAAGAATACCTAAATTGAAAGTGATATCTTTACGGTTAAAATTGGTACCTTTAAGAGTAAAATTAAAAAATGCCCAAAAAATGAAAATGAAGTGCAAAAGCATGTAAGGAGCACGAATTGTGGTATTTTCGTAAGAATTAAAATCTTGATAGAAATTTAAGACGGTCTCGCTCAAGACCAATTGTTCTTTATTTATCATGATAGAAATTGCGATGAAAGTAATAAGAATTAAAATCTCAACTTTTACTACCCTCCCTAAAATATAATTCGTACGGAGATAAAACTTTTGTTTATCCTAAAGTCATATTCCCTCCTTCCAATTCCATATACTATAAGAATAATTTCCTTTCAGCTTTTTATTTAGGAAAATTTGCCAAGAATAATCCCAACTATCATCCGTTGGCCAGAAATAATCCTAACTATTGATTATTTTTTAATAATCCTAACTATTGATGAAGTTTGCTGGAAACAGTCCCACTCTATTTTCAACCGGCTGTAGAAGGTTTTTTGAGTATTTTTTTAACTTTTTTTTTTAACTTTCCTTCATCAAATTAGGTAAACCTATATTAAAGTTTAAAAAAAAGGTTAAAAAAATACTCAAAAAACCTTCCACAGCCGGTTGAAAATAGAGTGGGACTGTTTTCAGCAAACTTCATCAATAGTTAGGATTATTAAAAAATAATCAATAGTTGGGATTATTTCTGACCAACGGATGATAGTTGGGATTATTCTTGGCAAATTTTCCTTTTATTTAATGGTATTTTCATAAATTAAAGCTAGCTAACCCACAAAGCAAATTCTAAAAGTTTTTTTTTTTAACCAAATTTCTAAAAGTTACAAATATAACATTTTCGTTAGTGGAAAATTCAATTATTGTTTCTTAACCCAAACGTGCATAATGTGGCATTAAACTTTTCCATTCTTATTCGTGGTCATTTTTTCCTTAAATTGTTATTTTTTTTAGATATCAATGCTCTTTTGAGTTTTGATTGTATCGTTATTTTTTATTTAAATTATAAATATTTTCTTAAGTACATTTTTTGTAATATTCTCATACCACACTCTATTACACTACTATCTCTTAAAAAACAAAAACTTACTTTTCAAAAAATTTGTGAATTCAAAGCTTGAAAATAAGAAATTTAATTGGTAACACTACTATCTCTTAAAAAACAAAAACTTACTTTTCAAAAAATTTGTGAATTCAAAGCTTGAAAATATGAAATTTAATTGGTATATATGACAGTGTGAAGTAAATTCAAATCGAATTTTCGTAAACTATTAGAAAATAAATCTAAAATTGGGTCATCTCACTTGTTTTGTGCAACTGACCAATCAATTTGGCAAAACTCTAAGAAATCGCCATATGTTATTTTTTTCTTTTATTAGTATTTATGATTTATGATTTATGATTAATTAAATTAATACTTCTATCAGTATATATTTGGTAAAAACTCAAAGAAATCATCTTGTGTTATTTTTCAGTTCTTTTATTAGTATTTATTATTTATTAATACTTCTATGTTTGGTAAAACCTCAATGACAAAACCATGTGCTATTTTTCCAGTAATTAAATTAATACTTCTATAAAAAGGTAAAGGATCTTTCCGGTATTCTTTTTCTTGAAGGATGCGGACAAATCATATCCGTACCCCCAAAGAGGGGTAAAGAGAGATGCGCGCAGTCAAGAAACCCCACAATTGATACATGCAGATGCTCTATCCATTGAGCCACAAGCGCTTTTGGTGTTTATTATTTAAATTGATACTTTTGTATTTGGCAAAAATCTAAGAAATCGTCATTTGTTATTTTCCAGTTCTTTTATTAGTATTTATTTTTTTTATTTATTATGAGTATGATTAATATTGTTTCAATTTCAATATGACATCAATGATCCAATTTGAAGTTTGATTTATGAGATACTCCCTCCGAATCATTTTAGATGTCTCATTTTCTTATTTGGCAAAATCATATCAATTGTCCTTGTTATGGATAAGGTCTAACTCCATTGACTAAGTCAAGAAGGTTGGACTAATCTTTGACTAAACTTTGATCAGCTCGTCAAGATCTGACTTTCCTACTTCCAGCAAGGGTAACCGTCAGATAACTGCTTTGTAACCGCTCCTCTCCTCCAAGTAACTGTTGCTGTCCAGATTTAGGAGCCCTCAACTCCCATTCGTCCCATGTTCCTGCAAAAGTAACTACCATCGGGTAACCGCCATCCGATGGTTATATATAGGCCATCTTGGGTTATTTTGCACCCTAAGGGGTCGCTTGGATTGAGAGTAAATATTTAAGGTAATAAAAAAAGTCAAACTAATGTAACAAAGGTAATTAGATATGCAAATGAAGTTATTGAAATATTGTGATAAAGGTAGAATAGGAGTAGATTAAAAATGATGAATAGAAAAAGAGTTTGATTTCACTCATTTTGAGGTAAAGAATTCCTCCACCTCCCCCTAGGGTAAATTTATACCCCAAAATAAGGGAACTTATTGCTATTTTCTCTATTTTGCATTACCTTTCTAATTAATTCTTCCACTTCTCCATCAATCAAAATCCTTTAATCATCTACTTAACTAACCTTAAATTCCTACTTTGACTTTTATTACCCCTTAAATATTTACTCTCAATCCATGCGACCCCTAAGCCTTATTATCATACTCAGGTGACAAAATTTATACTCATCACCATTGCTAACCGTTATCTCCCGCTGTACCACTTCTCAGGTGACAAACAACCATACTAAACACCTTAAACTTCTACTTTCCTTTGATCATTCATAATTTCCGATCGGAGGGGCTTTCCGGGAGATAACCCCCCGGGCAAGGCTAACTTGTTCTGTAGGACAAACGTGCCGCTTTCAGGAGGTGTCGCTTCGCAACTTGACTGACGTTGGACCACTATACGACTTCCACTTCAGGTATCTCACGTGCCTTGCATACTTTCTCGTTTCACATCCGAAACAGTCCTATTTCCTTTTTTATCTATCTTTTTTTACCTAAATATCCTCACTTTTCCCATTTCCAAATACCCAACTACCACTTTTACAATTAATTTAATCAATTGAAATACCAAACTACTACCTTTTTAATGAACCCCGCACCACCTTTAATAATCGTGAAAATCTAAATGAGACATTTAAAATGATTCGGAGGGAGTATAAGTGTAGCCCTAATAAACTTTCCCGCCCTAAGGTTGTTGGAAGATAATAAAAATGAACCTATTTATATTCCCATGTTTAAAATGCGTCACAAACTCAGCCATTATTATTCTATAGTGCTTTCCTCGTTGACTTTCCACAATAACAATCAAAGTCAAACCTTTTTTTATGAAATATTATGAAAATTTGGAAAAACGTTTTGGGAAGACCTCAATTTGTGTATGTCACGTCAACTTTAATTTGTAGGTAAACCAAGTAAAAAACTAAGGACATAAAAATTAGGAAAATTATTCTGAAATAATCTAATTTTTTTTAATGATTTTCTTATAAAAGTTGCACTTATTAATTAACTCTAAATAATCTCAATTTTATGGGGTATTTTCTAAGAGTAAACTCTGGTAATCGATGACCTACTATAAAAAGTTTTATTTTTTAAAAAAAGATAAATTACAATAAAATGTCGAAAAAAGAATAAAAATTGTTTAAAAAAATTTCTGATTTTTTTACTTAGAATTTTTCTATCTAAATTATTAAATTAGTATATAATTTTCTATTAATTTTTAGTTTACTATTTTTGTGAATAACTTACTATAACAGGTCATTCGGTTACCCGAGTTTACTCTTGGAAAATACCCTATAAAGTTGAGATTAATTATGGTTAATCAACAAATGAGATTACTGTAGGAAAATCATAAAAAGATTGCATTATACTTGGTAATTATTCCTAAAAATTAATACAACTGCATCTGTTCCTTAATGATGTTCCCATAATAAATGTTTACTAGAATTAAGAAATTTAAATCTTTTAGATTTTAGAAATATTAGTTTATTAAATAATAAAGTTAATAACGAAAAATTGGGTGGGAGAATAAGCATTAAAAAAATATTAAAATAAAATTATTGAAAAAAATAACGGAATCACAATTATCAAAACACTTTTTAAAAAGTTAGTGGGTACCATAACCAATATAAAAATGTTAAAATGAAGTTATATGTGGGGATTATAAGTATTAATAAAACATTAATTAGGATAAATAACGTTAATTAAGTCCAAAACTTGTGATATAAATAGAAACAATTTTCAGGCGAATAACAATGAAACGACTCGAAGTGGCAAATGGAAACAACATTAACGAACGGAGGAAATATGAGATACTGAAAACAGTGTTTGGATGAGTTAAAAAGATAAGTTGAAACAAACTAAAAAAATAATTATACAATACAATAAAATCTCTCACCATTATAGCGTTGTAGCTCACCCACTAGAAGATATAACCTTTAACTATGGAATCACTCAATGAATACAATACACACTAGTGGAAAAAACGACATTGGCTGCGAGACATAGGCTGCGATTTTAGTTTATACGCAGTCAATATATAAATTTAAAAAAAAAATAGAATAGGCTGCGGTTTTAAAAGGTGTCCGCAGCAAATAAAAAAAGTAATATAATGGGCTGCGGTTTTATTGGTGTCCGCAGCCATAAAAGCGAAGCCCAGGCCCATGAATTCCGAAACCCTTGAAGATTTTCTAAAACGGCGCTCCCCTAATAACCCTAACAAACAGCGCTCCCCTAATAACCCTAACAAACAGCGCTCCTTTCCCTAATTTCCCTAAGATTTTCTTAAACCTTCTAAAATCAAACCTTCAAAACTTCGAAACCCTAAGAAAACATTTAGCTTTGATTTCTTTCTTTGAAGATTTCTTTCTTTGAAGATTTCTTTCAAAACTTCGAAACCCTAAGGAAACTTCAAAACTTTCTAAAATCAAACGGCGCCTCCTTCTCTCATAAATTGAAGATTTCGAAGATTTTCTAAGAAAACATTCAAAACCCTAAGAAAACCGCCTCCTTCTTCATCAATGGCGAGAATTTTCGTCAGTAAAGATCTAAGAAACCTTGAAGATTTTGAAAATTTTCGTCTGTAAAGATCTAAGAAACCCTTGAAGATTTTGAAGATTTTCGGTCAAGATTTTAAAAATTTCAACATATAATTTTGTAATTTTATTTTTAATGCTTTTAATTTTTGATTTTTAGTGTTTGAAATTTCAGATCTTAATTTCAGATCTTGAAATTTTTAGTGTTCTTGAAGGATTTTTGTTTCTTTGTTATTTCAGATCTTAGAGGTTTTAGGTTTTAGGATTTCTTCAAGGATTTCGTTTTCTTGATTTAGTTTTGATTTAGTTTTGATTTCTTTCTTTTTTCCTAGCATAAAAACGTTCGTTTAGTGTTATTTCTTTCAGATCTTTAATGCTTTTTTGATTTAGTTTAGTGTTATTTCAGATCTTGTTCCATCTTTCTTTTTTCTTGATTTAGTTTTGATTTCTTTCGTTTGTAGTTAATAGTAAAACTTGAAAATTCACATCTAACCCAAAAACGTTTGTTTTGATTTAGTTTTGATTTCTTTCTCTTCTTCCTAGCATAAAAATGAATTAAAAAAAAACAAAAAAAAAGCCATCAAAAGCTGCGGACATAACCGCAGCCTTTGATGGCTTTTTTTTGGTCTAAAAATGGGGTATTGGCTGCGGTTTTATGTCCGCAGCCAATAACTTTTTCTTATTTGCTGCTACTCCAAGGGCTGCGAGAAAAAATCGCAGCCAATACCCCTAAAAAAACCGCAGCCAATAAGCTTTTTTCCACTAGTGACAAGCCTCTCAAGCTAAATGATTCACTCAACTTGTTTTCTCTCACCCTTTTATTCCACTCTCAACACTAATGTAAAGCCGTAAAATCGATAAAAGAATTGTTACAAAAGAAAATATGTGCCCTCCAACACTATGAAAAGAAAAAATGCATCAGAAACTCACATTTTCTCGTTCTAGCACTATGATGCTTTGTTGAAGCACCTTGTATTAGGCCAAAATTAAGCTTCGTTCGATGCATGATCACAATGGCTACTTAATTCCTTTGCATGCATTGTTATTATCGATAATACATGTTAAGAAATGAGCTATAATGTGACCAATGTCACCTCCATGTATGAGTTATTTGGCTCTAACTTAGAAATATATCTCTCCTCAGGGCCAAATTTAACTCCATCATCAAGTGTCACCTTCTTTGGTGACCTAAACTTATCAGCAACACATGATTTAGTTCTTGCTCCCTTTTAAGACAAAACGCATCATCACATCTCTTTCTGCACCATTATCATGGAAGTCACCATCACCAAATGTCATTTTCTTAGTGGCTTGAGCTTAACACCACCTTTTTATGATGCAAGTCTTCACTCATCAGCAACACATAGTTGTTGTTTTCCATCACATCTCTTAAGTGCACTAAGTACTTTTCCACTTTCAATTTCATAACTTTGAGTATTCATGGTGTATCCAAGATCTCTAATATACTCAATGAGATTAGATTCCTCATCGTCTTAGGTATGTTATCTTACACTCCTAAGTTTCTCACTATGCCATTGCGCATCATCTAGTGTATCCAATGACCTAAAACTCCACTTTCTTACCACTACGAAAAGACACTCACTAATTTTAACAAGCAATAACTCTTGTAAAAAAATCACTTATCTCTACAATTATAATATAAGTGTACAAAATCAAACACCTAATCACCATCATTATCACACTTGGACATTAGCACATGCACATCATCAACATCATCACATTTAGCCTTCATCTTTTGTCCCACATTACCAATATTTGAAGCTCACCTTCTTTGTAACTCCATTTCTCAAAGTTATCCGTTTAATCTTCTTAAATGGAACTTTCATCTGTTATAAAATGTACAAAAGGAAAGTGCTGTAAATTACAAATTACACTACACTACAACTATACAAATATACTATGTATATACTCCTTTGTGAGTATGACAAGAACTTCTTTAAGGTATGAACCACGAACAAGGATGAACACCGTAGAGAAGATTTGTTGCAACACAATGGTCACCGGAAATCTTGATAAAAGGTTGAAGGCGATTAAAAACTTTCCTTTTGTGATATATCCCCCACAAAGGTACTTGGGTTACGATGATGGATATTCACAACGAGATACAATCAACCACGTCAACCGGTGAGTACAAACCGATTGAACTAAACGACAAAGAGTTTTCAAAGATAATGAAATCAGAAAACAAAAGAGAAGTTAATTACTCTTCTCAATGAATCAAGAGAAATGAGAGAAAGAACAATAGAAATCAGAATTCTATCAAAGAGTGAATTGAAATGCATGAGCCCACACCTATTTATAGAGTGTAAAGAGTCACATGTCTTCATCCAATCAATGCTTGGTGGTTACCAGGCATTTAGAGTGTTTTAGTGAAGTAAAACACTCGTCCATAACAACACAATCCTTCATGAAGCATAGCTTAGCTTCACGAAAACATGCACTGTTTCAAGGTGCTCGAACGAGCACTTTAGGTGCTCGAACGAGCATGATGCAAAACAGTTTTCAGAGACTTTCTGACGCGAAAATCTCAGAGTGCTCGAACGAGCACTATAGGTGCTCGAACGAGCACTATAGGTGCTCGAACGAGCAAATACCAAAAACATCAAACAGCAGCTTCAGAAAGTTTCTGACCAGCCCGGAGCCAAATGCTCGAACGAGCACAAGAGTGCTCGAACGAGGACATGTTTGCTCGAACGAGCAACACCATGCTCGAACAAGCATGTTTGCTCGTTCGAGCATGTTGCTCCTTTGTCCTGTTTTCGTTCCGTTGTTACGTTAATGTTTAGACAATGTTATAAACACGCTTCTAAGCCTTGGATTAATGTCCTACATGCTCTAAATACCCAACAATCCTCCCCCATTTAGAGCCTTTAGGACATTTTCTTTCCCTTTCTCAAAAATTGATCTCATAATCACATTCTATGCATCAATGCTAATGTCCTTGCGGATTGAATTAGCACCTAGTACAACACACTTAACAAATGATCGTGAAATGATGATGTCCCTGCGGTTTGAATCACATAACACATCTGACCATTTGAAGATGAAGTACGCAAAGAACAACTAACGCTTTTGTTGTTTCTTGACACATTATACTGGCCGTGTCCATATCTATTCATAAGTTTATCATAGTCGATACGCTAATCTTGACTACTTGAAGCGGCCACACTTCAAACTTACATAGGTAGGTTCTCATTACGTAAAATATATATCCCCGTGAATGGATATCACCAAGAGCTCTTCTACTCTTGGCCTTGAGAACTTTCAAGGGACGACTACCTCGCTTCCTCACGGTCCAAAGCAACGATGGGTCATTAAAACTTTGTTGCTTACTAAATCCATATAGAATTTCACCACATTGAATTCAGACACAATGTTACTTGTGTGTGAATTGGGCTTTCTAAATGAATTTTAGTTAGCGTAATCCGATTGCAATTGACGCTTGTTCAATTGAATCCTTACTCATGGCTTTTGTAAAGAAATCTGCCAAATTGAACTTAGTGTTCACATAGTCAAGAGTTTTGACCCCATTAACGATATACCCTTGCAGTAGGCTGTGCCTTAGAGCAATATGACGGGATTTACCATTATATACTTGACTATACGCTTTCGCCAATGTCGTTCTGCAATCTGTATGAATTGTCACCGGTGCTATAGGCATTGGTAAGATGGGTAACTCAAACATGAGATCCCTTAACCATTCCGCTTTCTTCCCCGCAGATGCTAGTGCTATATACTCGGAAGCCATAGTGGAATCACCGATACACGTTTGTTTCTTGGAAGACCATGAAATGGCTCCTCCCCCATAAACAAACACCCAACCACTCGTTGAAGAATTATCATCTTCATTTGTGATCCAACTTGCATCGGAATAACCTTCCAAAACCGGAGGTTCTCCACTATAAATGATACCACGATCTAAGGTACCCTTCAAGTATCTTAATACTCGCCTAATCGCATTCCAATGATGCGGACCCGGATTACTAGTAAATTTACTTAACTTTGCAACCGCAAACGCAATATCCGGTCTTGTACATGTCATCGCATACATTAGCGATCCAATTATCTTTGAATATGATAATTGAGAAACTGGTTCCTTATCATGTCTAAACAATTTGACATGTGGATCCACAGGGGTCGAGATAGGAGTTGACTCGAACATATTGAATCTTTTAAGTACTTTCTCAATGTAATGAGATTGACTTAATTTAATTCCACTGCCGTCTCTAATGATCTTTATGCCTAAGATCACATCGGCCTCCCCCATATCCTTCATTTGGAAGGAACTTGACAAAAATTCCTTTGTCTCTTGAACCCGTACTAAATCAGTACCAAAGATGAGCATATCATCAACGTAGAGACATATTATGACTCCATCGCCTTGCTCATCAAATTTGCTATATACGCATTTATCCGCTTGATTCAGTTTGAATCCAAAGGACAATATCGTCTCATCAAATTTCTGATGCCATTGCTTTGGTGCTTGTTTTAGTCCGTACAACGACTTTACAAGTTTACACACCTTGTTTTCATGTCCTTTCAAAACGAACCCTTCGGGTTGTTTCATATACACTTCTTCATCTAGTTCACCATACAAAAACGCAATTTTCACATCCATTTGGTGAATCACTAGATTGTGAATCGAAGCCAAAGCTATCAACAACCGAATGGTGGTTGTCCTTGCAACTGGTGCATATGTATCGAAATGATCGATACCAGGTTTTTGTCTAAAACCTTGTGACACTAGACGGGCCTTGAACTTATCTATAGTTCCATCTATTTTCATCTTCTTACGGAAGATCCACTTGCAACCAATTGGTTTGCAAGTCGTTGGTAAATCTACCAATACCCACGTATTATTTCCCATGATTGAGTCCATCTCATCATTAATCGTTTCCTTCCAAAACGCACTGTCTTGAGAAGCCATAGCATCGCTATATGTCAATGGATCTCCTTCCACATTTAATAAATATGGAAAACTTGATTGAATATCGGTTCTAGTACCTTCAACCAAATATACATGAAAATCGGAACCAAAAGACTTTGGTCTCCGTTGTCTCTTACTCCTCCTAAGGATTTCTTCCACATCATCGGGAGTTTCTTGATTGATGTTTTGTTGATTCTCATCAACACCATCGTGTTCATTTGGGTTTTCATGTTGAATATCTTGGAATTCAACATCGTCATCATTGGTACTAATCCGTAGATCTCGTTGTCTACTAATCGAAGAATATCGATTCTCATCAAATATCGCATCCCTTGACTCTATTATCGAATGAATCGAAATATAGCCGTTTTGTTCTATTACATAGAACCTATAGGTTTTACTTTGTTTAGTATAACCTACAAAGATGCATTCAATGCCTCGTTCATCGAGTTTGGTTTTCTTTTGTACCATAACTCATAAGGAGTTTCCTTATTGGTTCTATTTGGAACCCGGTTGAGGATGTGACACGCGGTCAACATTGCCTTTCCCCAAAACCCGTCACTCAAATTAGAGTATGACAACATGGAATTAACCATTTCTTGAAGAGTTCTATTCTTCCTTTCCGCCACACCATTGGATTGTGGTGCATAACCGGCGGTTGTTTCATGTATAATTCCCATTGATTGGAAGTATTGAGGATCATAATATTCTCCTCCCTTATGGGTTCTTAATTTCTTAAGTTTACCATTAACTTGAAGTTCAACTTCATTCTTGTAAACCTTAAAGAAATCAAGTGCCTCATCTTTTGTATGCAAAAGATAAACATAGCAAAACCTAGAATAATCATCAATAAAAGTTACAACATATCTTTTATTGCCTAAAGATGGTGTGCTATGGAAATCACAAAGATCACTATGTACAAGATCTAAAATTTCAGATTTTCTTTCTACACTTTTGAATGGTATTTTAGTGATCTTGTTTAGCATGCATGTTTTACAATTCACAGATTTTTGTTCACACACAGGAATCATATCATGCTTTGACATAAATGAAACTTTACCAAAATTAACATGTGCCAATCTAAGATGCCAAAGATAATGTAAATCATCATGCATATTAACATTACATATAACATTAGAATATGTACAAGATAAAGAGAGTTTAAACAAGTTACTACAAAGATAAGCACGACCACTATACAAATTACCCTTACTTATAATACATCTATCGGCTTCAAATACAAGTTTATATCCTAATCTATTTAAGATAGGACCGGAGACGAGGTTCCTACTAATATCGGGTACATAATGAACATCCCTAAGGACTAATGTATTTCCTGATGTACACAAGAGTTCCACTTGTCCTTTGCCATGGACTTTGATTGATGAGTTATCTCCCATGTAGAGACTTTCTCCATCCACAACATTGTGTAGTGTTGTGAACCAATGTTTACTCTTGCACACATGTCTAGCGGCCCCCGAATCGACCCACCATGACATGTCCTCATCCTGCACAACATTCACATTAGAATCCATGGAAGAAACATTCAAGTTAGAATTTTCATCCAAATTTGTAAGATTATTACCTTTAGTAGGAGGAGGGTTGTTGCTTAAAGAAGCACCACCCTTCATCTTTTTAAGTTTGTTCTTAAACACAAAGCAATTCTTCTTGCGATGTCCGGGCTTACCACATTCCCAACAAGCATTGTCAATGACTTTCTTCTTTCCTTTTCCCTTGGGATATTGTGGTTTCCTCTTCTTGTCTCCACTTGTAGTGGCCATAGAATCATCTATCACCATGTTTACGGATGATAAATTGGGATTGTCTCCCTTTGAACTTTCAAGTTCCCTTAGGCTTGACTCAATTTGGAGATGTTGAGCAAGTCCCGCAAGAGTTATCTCTTCCTTCTTGTGCTTGAGGACATGTCTAACATCCCTCCAAGAATTGGGTAACTTATCTATGATACTTGAAACAATGTATATTTCATCCATTGAAATGTCATGCACTTTCATGTTATTATACATGCGTTGTAACTCATGGAATTGATCCATCACCGGACGATTGTCCAACATCTTATAGTTATTAAAGTTACTAACCAAGAATTTCTTAGAACTAGCATCTTCCGCCATATATTTATCTTCTAAACTATCCCATAATAACATAGCGGATTCATGAAATTGATAAATATCAAATAGAGAATCACACATACCGTTGAGAATATGTCCACGACATATGAAATCATCATTCTCCCATTTGTTTCTCTTCCTTGCTTCCTCCAAGGTTTCATCTTCTTTCTCTTCCGGTTTGGGAGTGGATATCACATAATTGACATTGAGAGAAGTCAAAAGGATTTGCATCTTCTTTTGCCATCATCTGAATTCCACACCCAAGAACTTGTCTAACTTCATAAAGTTTGAAGTAAGATCTTTCACACTTGCCATAATTACAGAATTATATCACAAAAGATTGTTATAAAATGTACAAAAGGAAAGTGCTGTAAATTACAAATTACACTACACTACAACTATACAAATATACTATGTATATACTCCTTTGTGTGTATGACAAGAACTTCTTTAAGGCATGAACCACGAACAAGGATGAACATCGTAGAGAAGATTCGTTGCAACACAATGGTCACTGGAAATCTTGATAAAAGGTTGAAGGCGATTACAAACTTTCCTTTTGTGATATATCCCCCACAAAGGTACTTGAGATACGATGATGGATATTCACAACGAGATACAACCAACCACATCAACCGGTGAGTACAAACCGATTGAACTAAACGACAAAGAGTTTTCAAAGATAATGAAATCAGAAAACAAAAGAGAAGTTAATTACTCTTCTCAATTAATCAAGAGAAATGAGAGAAAGAACAATAGAAATCAGAATTCTATCAAAGAGTGATTTGAAATGCATGAGCCCACACCTATTTATAGAGTGTGAAGAGTCACATGTCTTCATCCAATCAATGCTTGGTGGTTACCAGGCATTTAGAGTGTTTTAGTGAAGTAAAACACTCGTCCATAACAACACAATCCTTCATGAAGCATAGCTTAGCTTCACGAAAACATGCACTGTTTCAAGGTGCTCGAACGAGCACTTTAGGTGCTCGAACGAGCATGATGCAAAACAGTTTTCAGAGACTTTCTGACGCGAAAATCTCAGAGTGCTCGAACGAGCACTATAGGTGCTCGAACGAGCAAATACCAAAAACATCAAACAGAAGCTTCAGAAAGTTTCTGACCAGCTCGGAGCCAAATGCTCGAACGAGCACAAGAGTGCTCGAACGAGCACATGTTTGCTCGAACGAGCAACACCATGCTCGAACGAGCATGTTGCTCCTTTATCCTGTTTTCGTTCCGTTGTTACGTTAATGCTTAGACAATGTTATAAACACGCTTCTAAGCCTTGGATTAATGTCCTACATGCTCTAAATATCCAACATCATCTTCTTCTCTTTAAGCTTTTCTCCATCACCAATCTCCATGGTTATATTCTTCTTCTACTTCAAAAACTTTAAGTTTTGTAGGTCATTCTTTAGATTATTGCAAGTGTATTGGATATTGTCTCTCATGATGCAATGGTAGCATACTTTATTTTAATATCCTACCCTTGCCTTCTTGAATTTGATTTTCTTAACAATACCCTTTTTTGATGAATTTTCCTCAAAAATTGTGATACCCCAGATTTAGCTTGAAAAGAGATTGATAGACTACTCATATCAACAAGGTGCATCTTCTTTTCTAGGGAGCCCATTTGCTAAGAACTCCACAGTTAAGCGTGCTTGGTGGGGAGCAATCTTAGGATGGGTGACCTCCTGGGAAGTTTTGGGGTGACCTCCTGGGAAGTTTTCCGGGTGCGCACGAGTGAGGCCAAAGTGCGCTGGAAAGACTTGTGTTGGTCTGTGGGGCTAGTCTACAGTCTCCATGAGTAGTCACCGGTGGTCCGTTGGGCCGGGGTGTTACAAATGGTATCAGAGCAACCCTGCGACCGTGGTTGATTGTGTGTTCAGCGCACCTAGCGGGGGAAAAGATCCTGAAATGACGGTCCAACGAGGACGTTGTATTCTTAAGTGGGGGTGAGTGTGATACCCCAGATTTAGCTTGAAAAGAGATTGATAGACTACTCATATCAACAAGGTGCATCTTCTTTTCTAGGGAGCCCATTTGCTAAGAACTCCACAGTTAAGCGTGCTTGGTGGGGACCAATCTTAGGATGGGTGACCTCCTGGGAAGTTTTCGAGTGACCTCCTGGGAAGTTTTCCGGGTGCGCACGAGTGAGGCCAAAGTGCGCTGGAAAGACTTGTGTTGGTCTGTGGGGCTAGTCTACAGTCTCCATGAGTAGTCACCAGTGGTCCGTTGGGCCGGGGTGTTACAAAAATAATCACCATTGCTACTATATGTTGTAGCTTCTTAAAAATTTTCAACTCTTAACAAGAAAGAATTTATCACTAGTCTGTGTTCAGCGACCATTATTAATAACCACCCATTCTCTCCTGAGAACTCTATCAATAAAATCTTGATCCACCTTTTGATAATTTGTTTCTTGTCTAAAATGAAGAGGAAGAGATAGATGGAAACTTTAATAAAGGTCAAAGAGATTTTTTTAATTAGAAAAATAAAGGGTACTATTTGTATAAGTTAAAAGGAAAAAGGAATTTACCAGTTGTAACCGGTTCTTTGCAACAAAATTTCATTTGTAACAAAATTTACGCAAAGGTTGGATTATTTAAAATTTTTCAAAAGGTGAGATTATTAGCAAGGAGTGGAGAATTAGTTGGATTATTCAGGATAATTTCTCCTATTATAAATCGAATAATTCGAACCAAAAATCTTTGCACACACTGTACACATTGTATGTGTCAGAGATCAGTTTTCTAAATTCTGGGAGGAAATCATTTTAGAAGAATAAATTTAGTCAATAATCTAGGAAGGGGAGTTTAGTCTCATATTTTGGGAACAAATAGAATTACATTATTAGGAAGGAAATGGAAGTGAGGCAAAATGATGCTACAATTAATTAAAGGTTAACTAATGAGTACATCTACTAAATATAGCTCATATAGGTAAAAGCAAAGAGGTTATCTATTTGATAATGGGGCACTTGTCAGACGCTGAAGATAGGGGCGAATCTATTCATGGTCATCCCCTGGTACGTGCCCCAGGGGGAATTTAAAAATAAATAAAATAATTTCTGAAGTGTTGCTTATTATTCTCTAAAGCTGTATTATTCTCTAAAAGATAAAATACTAACTAACCAACCAAAACAAAACTGCTGCCTCCGGCTAGCCGGCCACCTGCCATCGTCTGGTCCACACTTGCCATCTTCCGACTCGCTTAGTCGCTGGCTACTGTTGCTTCACGCCCTCAACTCGTACTTGTTTCCTTAACAAAACCCAAAAAATCATATTTTTTTAAGTATTTTGACTTTTAATCTTAATTTTAATCTTTATGTTCTAATCTTTATTCTGAATCTTGAATCTTCATGTTTATTTTTATAATTCTAAGGTTTTAGGACTTCAGTGCAATTTTCAATTATGATAGTCGGTAGATGTTTTCAAAGCTGTTGTTGGTGCTCCTAAAGTTCTTGGGTACTATAAGACTTCCATCATCATTCTTTTTCCCCTTTAACTGTTCTAAAATCTAGTTATTTTTTTGGGCTGATTAATTTATTAATCTATACTAGATTTATATATATATATTTTTTGTCTCAATTAAAGAACATGTTTTATTTCTATTAAAGAACAAATTTTATAGATTCATTTTGTTAGACTATGATTTCATTGTAGATTAAATAATTGTAGTTCGTTTTTCATCTTTTATAGAATCACTTTGGCTTTGTCTTAGTGTTATTGCGATTCTACAAGTCATTTTGTCGAAATAAAAAACATTATATTTTTTAATTTTGCAAACAAAACTTTGTCAAAATTTCGTTCATTTGTTAATGTTCAAGAGGACTCCGAACCTTGAGTCTGCCACTGCTTGAAGAAAAAAGCTCCATTTGAAGAATTAACACTATATTTGGATAATGAGAATTTCCTTTGTTTGAATGAGAGAATTGAAAGGAAAAGAAAAAAAGCAAAGGGAAAGGAAGGAGAGGAGAGGGATTAACGAGGTGAATTTCCTTTGTTTGGATAAGGAGGAACACTAGTGGAAATTAAAGGGAAAGAAAAGGAAAATAGAGTTTATAAAATTCTAAATAAATTAAATACTATCAATAATAATAAGGGATGGCAATGGGTCGGACTCAGCTCGGATTATACATACTCCGACTTTGCTCCGGATAATAGTCGAACTTTTGTTTTCAGTCCACCTCCACTCGAAGTCGGATTATGCATACTTCAAGTTTGCCCCTACTCGGATACTCGGATCTCCAACGGAGTCGGATGCATAGTCGGATTATTGTCAAACAGTTCATTGTGATATTGTACTGATGATTTTAAAGCATACAAAATTAACAAAATATATTTTTCAAATACAATTTAACAAAAAATATGCACTTTAATTGAATTCAATTTTAACAAGAGAAATGATCTTACTACTACAATTTAACAAAATTTTCTTGTATTTTGATTTAGCGTATTTTATTTCTGTTGATTTCATTTGTCGTATCTTGATTCATTAATCTAAATAAATATACCAGGTAGTTTTTCAAAATCGAAAATTATAATTATTATGAGAGAGAGCATGAATTAGTCAATTCTAGAGTTTCAAAGGAAACAAAATATCAGTGTAAAAGTCAAATTCAAAGTCGGATGTCCTCCAGGGTCGGAGTCGGGTCGGAGTCTCGGATTTTTGATAAGGTCCAACTTCGGTCTGTCTCTAACTCGGACTTGGATTATAAAGTCGGATGAATTTATCCTCGGACTCGAATCAGATTGTTTTCCTCGGATAGAGTCGGACTAGGGTCGGATTCGGACTAAATTATCATCCCTAATAATAATACACACACTATAGCTTAATAATAATGAATTCACAAAAAAGTTTGAATACGAACAATATTCTACTATGCTATTTTCCTCCAAATCTTTCCCCTCTTGGAGAGATTTGGTTGTTGATAAAATTAAGGAAAACGTATAAGAAAATACCTTATTTATGTGTTTATTTGCAAAAAAACTACCTTATTTGATTTTTTTTTTTGCAAAACACTATCTAATGTAATATATTTCTCTGTAAATGACTGTCTCTTAACAGAAAACGTGAATTGACTGTTAAGTTTGAAGGTTTGACCAATTTGAGAGGTTAAGTTGTCTATGTGGTAGTATCTTTTTTTTTGAGATAAAACCTGTACCTTATATTAGATCAAGGTCCCCCAAAGCTCTAAGGCTTGACGGAAAAGGTTTCATACAGATTTTGTCGTGAGCAATACCAGTATCCCACCTAGCAACCATATGAGCAACGGTATTCCCACTTCTACGAACAGCGCTACAGGTAAAATTAACAAAGCAAGAACTAAGAGCATGCACCGAATCATACAAAGAGAAAATCGGGGCTAGACCACAATCCTTCCCGTTGATGGTGTTGATGACTGTTTGTGCATCACCTTCTAACACAATATGAGTAAATTCCATCCTCTAAGCTATCTACAAAGCGAACACAACAGTTGCTAATTCCGACTCTTCGACCCCCATATTTGATTTGATTCTCCTCACAGCCACCACCAAAATGGTCCCTTCATGGTTTCTGAAAACAACTCCTAGACTCCTCGTACAATCGCTTCCCACATAAGCATCAAAGTTGGCTTTGATCCAACCTTACTCAGGGACAGTCCAGCTTCTTGGGACAACAATATTAAGAGCTCGGAACCCAGCAACTTTCGTAGCATGCTCATTGTAATCGTGGACCAATTTCACAAATGATGTTGATAAAATTATAAAATCACACGGTTTATTCTCCATGACAATCTTATTTCTCCCAAACCAACATGCCCACAAGGATGCACAAATGACCGCCAAGGCTTCATGATCACACTTCTCGATGATCAAAGACATAAAATCACCAAAAGAATATCTGGGAGCAGCTGTCACAGTGTCAGCAAACAAGTGTGTGTTCCACATAGTGCTCGTTTGGTGGCAATCAAGCAAGGCATGGCACACGATTTCATCAGAAACATTACATCTCGAGCATAAAGGAGAATCAGCGATGTGTCTCTTGAAGCGCACATCATTAACCGGAAGAGAGTTTGTACAAGCTCTCCATAAGAAGTGTTTTAGCTTCGGTGGTCCCTTCAAATTCCAGATTTTGTTCCATATTTTCCTATCAATCAGAGAAGCATTAGTCTGCAAGTGTGCGCCCTCACCAATCATCCCGAACCAATATCCCGACCTCACCGAGTAAATACCATTCTAGCAATGTCCCCAAACGAGGCTGTCGTGATTGTTACGGGGTGACAGAGGTATGGTAAGGATTGCCCTGGTCGATGCTTGATCAAACAGCGCAACTATCATCTCATACTTCCTACTCCTATCATCATGATTAATGAGATCTCCAACTTTGAGCTCACCCCAATCTTCATTCAACGGTGAAGGGTTGGTGCATCTCCCATCAATATTGATCCATTTGTCAGTGTATGCATTCACATCCCAACCATCTCCAATTCTCCGGCATAGCCCATCCAACAAAAGGGATTTTGCCCCCCCCCCCCCCCCCCCACAAACTTCTCCATGTAAAGCTAGGATTATACCCCCTTCTGGCTTCAAAAACATCATTATTTTTAAAATATCTAGCCTTGAGAACCGAATGCAGTAAAGGATTAGCATTTATATGCAGCCGCCACATTTGCTTAGCCAAAAGAGCTTGGTTAAAGCATTTTAGATTCTAGAATCCTATGCCTCCCATGCTTTTCGGTTGACAAAGATTCCCCCAACTATGCCAATGTACCTTCCTGCTATTTCCAGTTGAGCCCCACCAAAACTGAGCCATCATGGAGTGAATCTCATCATATAACCCCTCCGGAATATGGAAGATACTCATCATATACGTCAGAATTGCTTGCACAACCGCCTTCAAGACCACTTCCTTACCCGCTCTGGATAGCAATCTCTCTTTCCACCCTTGAATCTTTTTCCAAATGCGATCTTTCAAACAAGAGAAAATAACCTATTTTGTTTTCCTGATAATAGTAGGCAAGACTAAATATTTTTGGGTGCCGCTTAACCCTCCCTAACATTCAAAGATGAAGTAATCTGCTGACGAACATCCGTTGGTACACCTTTGCTAAAGAAAATCTCTGTTTTTTCAAAATTAACTCTTTGATCGGAAGCTCCTTCGTACAAGCTAATCACCTTAGCTACCTCCGAGCTTTCACTAACAGTAGCTCTAGCAAATAAAATACTATCATCTGCAAAAAAGAGAGAGATATTGGTGGAGCCCCTCTGCAGATACTAATCCCATGAATGTGCTTGTTCATTAATCCACGAGAAATCAAAGATGAGAAAGCTTCAGCACATAGAATGAAAAGGTAAGGTAAGATAGGGTCCCCTTGTCTAAGCCCCCGCGATGTATCACATTGCCCAGCACCTTCCCATTAATCTTGAATGAAAACGACACACTGGATATACATTGCATGATCCTACGAACCCAACTATCTCAAAATCCCATTTTAAGCATCACCCTCTCCAGAAAACTCCACTCCACCCTATCGTAAGCTTTGCTCATGTCTAGCTTAAGCGCAAAAGAGTTTTACTTCCCATTCCCACGCCTTTTCATAGCATGAAAAGCTTCAAAGGCTAATATTGCATTATCAGTGATCAATCTCCCCGGCACAAAAGCACTTTGATTAATAGATACAATATCACCCATGAAAACTTTCATCCTATTAGCCATCGTTTTCGAGATAATCTTATAAATCACATTACAACAACTAATAGGACGATACTCCGCTAAAGACTTCGGTTCATGGCATTTAGGGATAAGAGATATACATGTTTTATTCAGAGGTTTAAGGTCCACTTCCCCCGCCACCATTTTTCAACAGGCCAAAAACATCATCCCCTATCACATCCCAAAACTTCTGATAAAATAGTGCATGAAAACCATCCGTACCTAGTGCCTTAGTCGGGCGCATTTGGAAAATTGTTGTTTTAACTTCGATATAAGTGGGTTCCTTTTAAAGAGCCTCGTTCATATCCTGCGTGACAGTGGCTCCTAAATCATCCAGAGCCTCCATGAAACCCGAAGGGGAACTCGTTGAGAAAAGACTCTCATAGAAGGCAGTATTGAGCCTCTCCAAGTCGACATTGCTGGTCATCCAATTTCCATCAGGATCATTCAACCCCTTGATTAAGTTTCGCTTCCTCTTGGAACTCGCTTTATGATGAAAATATCGTGTTTTTTTATCCCTATCCCGAAGCTCGTTTGCCCTTAACCTCAAATGCCAATAAGATTCTTCAAGGCTATGTAAATTATCCAAGTGATCTGAGAGTGCTTTACAATTTGCCATCATGCTTGCATCAGGTGCACACCTTTGAGAAGCCTTAAGTTTTCTTTTCCCCTCCTTAATATGACTCCTATAGCTCCAAAAGACGCTTCAGCCCAGTCTCTAAGTCGATTTGCATAGTTCTCCAAACGAAACTCAATCCCTTCCCCTAAACCCCCATTCCATGCCTCCGTCACCACAACTTTACAATCCTCCCTAGATAGCCATAAAGATTCGAACCTAAATAATTTCTGACCAAAGTCATCCCTTTGAACCCTTTCCGTGCATAAAAGAATCGGGGCATGATCTGATTTGTGAATCGGAAAATGGCGAACATCATAAGACTCCACACTTTCTCTCCAGCTATTGCAAGACACAATCTATCTAATCTCTCCCTAATCATATTGTTAGGATGAGAACCTCTGCTCCAAGTAAAGGCACTGCCCCTATATCCCAAGTCTCGCAAACCACAATCATCCAAGCAGCTCCGAAACGCATCCATTTCCCGCTCTCCACGAATAGCTCCCCCTTCTTTCTCTTCTAAACTTAGGATTTCATTAAAATCACCAAAGACCACCAAAGGACCAGCCACAGACATCCTGATCTCCCTAATAAGCTCTTAAGTCCTCGGCTTGTTTGCACGATCCGACCAGCCGTAAACCCCACATGCGAACCAAGAATAGTCCCCTCTTCTCTCCTCTTTGACTTCAAACAAGATATGTCTATTTGAAAAAGAAATCAGAGACACATCAAAGTCCTTCCACCACAACCCTATACCACCCGAATGCCCATTACTATCAACACATAAACCCTCCATGTAACCACATCGATTCCGAATTCGCTCTAGCTTATCCTTCTGCATTATCTATGTGGTAGTATCTCATTAGTCCTCGAATTTTTAAACAATTAAAAATTGTAACACATAAATTAACAAAAAAAAGATATTTGACCTCATTTTTGGTCATCATAATGGTTTTTTTTTCAAAACACGGACATCGCAATCACCCTTATGGTACAACCCTTTGGAAAATCCAGTCGAAACTATACTTATTCTCCTATTTTTCGACACGTAAATCGAAAAAGATTTATAACGTCATTTTTACCCATTATAACGATGATTTTTCAAAAAACGGATGGCGCAATTTCCCTTCTAAGATAAGTATTTTAAAAATCCAGTTGAAATAACTACTTATTCACCTTTTTTTCAACATGTAAACCGAAAAAGATTTTTAGCATCACTTTTACCATCATAATGATATCTTTTCAAGAAACGAACGTTGTGGTTATTCTAATTGGGTAAATCTTTCGAAAATAAGTCCTTGGTCTGACCCGATTTTCGAAAGAGTTACCCCATAAGAATAATCACAACGTCCTTTTTTTGAAAAAATATCGTTATTATGAGTAAAAATAACGTCAAATATCTTTTTGTTTTTGTTAATAGGGAAATTCGACATGGTAGCATACAATTTTAATGAAATGCCAGTGGTAACACTTTTTTTTAGAAAAATTCCACATGGTAGCATCTAGTTTATGCACTATCTAATTGCCGTAACATTTTCCGTTAATTTCTAATTAAATTCCGTTTAATTCATCATTTTGTAAGTTTCTTCCACATGGTATCATCCAGTTTTTGATTGATTCACCATTTTAAAATTTAATTCACTGTTTAATTTATCAACACCCATAAATGTTAATTACTTTTATAGAAAAATAATTTTAACATTTAATTCACCATTTTAATGTTAAATTAATCGGTCGAAACAAGTACTCTTTCGAATAAGTACTTGTTTCAATCGAATTATCGAAAGAGTTATCCCATCAGGAAAATTAAAATAGTTTTGATGGGTAAAAATGACGTCAAATATCTTTTTCGGTTTACGTATCGGAAAAATAAGCAAATAAAAACTTGTTTCGACCGGATTTTCGAAAGAGTTACCCCATAAGGGTATTTACAATGTCTGTTTTTTGAAAAAAAATCATTGTGATAGGTAAAAATACATGTAGTTTTTTACAAATCCTATAAAATAACGTAGTTTCTTATAACTTTTCCTAAAATTAATGACTCTCACCATTTCCTTTCCTTACAAATCCCCTCATTCCCTAAAATTAAACAAAGGAAATCATTTCCCTCCAAATCTCTCCCTTTCCTTTCCCTTTAAATTCCTCCATCCAATCATGGAGTAGATACACTACTAAGAGGAAAGATAAATATTTGACACGTCAATGGACGTAAAAGTCTTAACAAGCTTATAACATTGGGAATTGCTAAAGACATTTACTGTTGGGCATGTTAGAACATTTCATACACCCAAGGGCTATAAATAACCCAAGATACACCATAATGAGGTAATTGAATTTCTACAAAGAAAAATACAATTAGAAAAACAATCTCCAGAGCAATTAATACTTGAGCATTGAACAAGAATTGTGTTATTTTAACCAATATTGATCTTCAATAGAACATCTAAAGAAGATTAAAGACCATTCATTGAATAAGACAATCTCCTATTTAATAAATTCCACATAGCCTCAAACTAAATAAACCCTTAGTATTAATCCACTATTGTGCACTTGAAAGAACCTATTAGGCAATTCATCTCATATAAACCCCGGCTTGGACGTTGGATTAGGTGCCCGGAAAATCATTCTGAGCCCTGCTAACCTTTGTTTATTTTATAGGAACAACAAGTGTTGTATTTTGTGACTTTAATTTTATTAATCAAACATTTAAAATAAAGTTATATAAATTTAGGTTACAAAACATATGACAAGTTCAAACCTTTGCTTAACATACACCAAATGTAGACTTCATCATGGGAATCACCATATATCGAACATAGTAACAAGAAGATTTTGTTTGTACTTGATATTAATTCTAGGCGAGATGCTCTTTCCTAAAACATCATTTCCTACCTACTATGTTGCTTGGGAATAAATCGGAAATATGTTCTGAGATACAAAGAGTTACACTAAATTCCTAGCACACAGAATTTACAATGGCATAAGAGAAACTTAAATGGAAAAAGATACGAAAAAATTACAAACAAGGATTGCAAATTCTCGATGTAAAGTGCCCGAGAAGAGAAGAGAATCAGAAATTATGTTATCTAAACAACACACAAGAATACTATATTTATAGAATGGCTCACACTACTTCACAAAACAAAGTATCGCTTCATGAAACACGAGGTTAATTCACGAAACACAAAATTGATTCACGAACCAAAGTCGCCTTTCATCCAACCCATTTACCCCAAAGAACATGGCTAAAATTAACTATAATACTTGTAGGAAGTTATTATATAAGCATCAAAACAAACCAAAAAGTCGCAAGAAAAAATCCGGAAAAAACTCAGCACTCGCGAGTGATGTGCTCGATTTAGAGCACATTTATGTCCCTACTTTGGTGTCAAGTCTCGTTGATTTTCATCGGTTATACACTTTACACTCGATTTTACCTTGTTCTTGTCTCCATGGTGTTTAGAGGTCATTTCAGGTGTTTTCGGGAGATTTTGAGGTAGATCGGATCAAGTTAGAGGCTTAGGCATCAATTTTGAGGCTCTCACAAGTGTCCCGGGTCACCCCCGAAGATATCATAAGGATCGGAAATCATTTGAAGATGATTAGAGCCACAAAGGGGACACATAGCCTAGGATTCGGTCGAATCCCTTAGCCATTCGGTCGAACTGGTCAGCTGCAGCCCAAGACTACTTCCCTTGCCCACTGTTTATACCGAATCCCAAATGCATTCGGGCGAACTTGAAGATTCGGGCGAACCTGGAGTCAATTCGGTCGAATGGTCTCCAATGCAAACAATGACCAAAAGCTGCTAGAAATACCGAAGGAAATCCCATTCGGGCGAATGGGTCAGGTTCGACCGAATCTGCCAAGCCCTTCGGGCGAATCTTCCTCTGTTTCAGTGCAGCGTTTTATTTCGAAAGCTTTTTCCGTAGGATCTTTTTAGGGCTTTTGTTCCCACTTCTTGTAGCCTATATAAAGGCACTTTTATGAACATAAACCCTATGCCTTGGTGGATAGAAACTCCCTCTTCCATCAAGAACATCACTTTAATGTTTTCTTTACATTTTCTTGCCCTAGATTAGATTTATTGCTTTCCTTTACATTCCAAGCATTGTATTTTCAATTCCTTTCATTCAAGAACTTTAGTTTATGTAAGTTTATTTTTCTTATTCTCTTTATTGCTTTTGTTTGCCTTTCATTTATGTTATTTAATGCTTTCCTTCCCTATGCTTTTGTTTATTGCTTTGAATCTTGTTCATTTACATTCCAATCTTGTTTTTTGTTGCCCTTAATGCTTTCTAGTGTAGTTGGTAGTTAGAGTTATTGCTTTATCTTTTATTATTGTTGATTTCCTTCTTGCCCTAATGTCTATTTCCGTGTTTTACTCTTTGTTCTTAGTTGTAGTTTCTTTAAATATGCTAGAGTAGATTTCTTAGGGTTTTTGGTTTGGTGAAACCCTAGGTTTGATAAATGTTGCTCGTGTGTTAGATTAGGGTTGGGGTTGTTGTGGTTTGTTTGATTGATATTCGACGCATATCTTGTCCTGCCACTCCCTTGTGAGACATAGGGCAATTATGGGTCGTTCGCAATGACTATAGGTCATCAACTTCCCCATGCTATATAGAGTGTCTCGATTGAGCCACGGTCAATCTCCCTTGACCTAGCTTTATATGAGAACATAATATCGACCTAGGGTGGATCATTACCATCCTAGTTTGTTTCTCATTGCTTGTCTCAATCTTGTTTATTGCTTTCTTAGTTTAGTCTAAACACCCTCCTTATATACACACACCACTCTTTTCTACACCTAGCACTTAATCTTTCTTGCCCATGTTCCTTGTGATTCGATCCTCAACTTACCTCTATACTCGCTATAGTTGTATTTAGGGTGTTATATAAATGTGTTTGATTGATCAAGATCTCTAGCGTTAAACGATGCGTTAGAAACCGGGTATCAGCGAGCCGCAAACTGTCGTGCCAAAATTCCAGAAACTTTTTTCTTTATTTTTGCATGCTACAAA
The DNA here is from genome assembly GCA_019776075.1 of Amaranthus palmeri. Lineage (NCBI taxonomy): Eukaryota > Viridiplantae > Streptophyta > Magnoliopsida > Caryophyllales > Amaranthaceae > Amaranthus > Amaranthus palmeri. Next base: position 40,200 of record JAAKBH010000893.1, read on the forward strand.
CTTTCCCACGACCCGTGACTTTTATGTTTTGATAAAAACTTATAATTTACAACCTTGCGATAATATTAATTTAATTAAAATAAATTTATCTAATTAATCAGCATTCCAATTACCATTACACAAATTCTTACTTGAGACCGTCTTTTATAAAGACGGTTTTCAAAAGCCCAGTTCAATTCTAAATATATATTGTTACAACTCTAAATGCATATTTGGGCTGGACCTTTGAGAGTCGTCTTTACAAAAGACGGTCTTTCAAGAGAGCACCTATTACCATTATCCATCTCTAAATTACAACAATAAGTGCCTTCATCAGTAGTCTTAATCCAAGACTTGGCTAGATAGCAAGAACAAGCTTCAGAATTTAGTGCATAACTTAATTGTGTCCAGTATTCACACGGCCACACGGGAACACAGACACAGCTAGAGATATATCTGGCGTGAGGAAGAATACGCCAATGTAGCACTTGCGTACAAGGTTTCACACAATTTGACGCCCTTCCTTCCCACAAAATAACAAAAATTATCAAAACAAAACAACCCAATACAATGAAAAACATCCGTCATCATTCATACTCTATCGACTATTCCTCTCCAATTCAATTTTGAAAAAAACCCTTCCCATTTTCTCTCATTCAAGCTCCATGTCTTGTTGTTTGTGCGGTATACCTCCAGTTTGGAATTGGATCCATCCTATTCCTATGAAAGGGATTTCTTCTATTAGAAGATCCCAGCTCGTTTTTTATCCTAATTTGAATTTGATTACCCAAAGGTTTAATTTCAAGGTACAAGCTTCTATGTTGGATTCTTCATCAGATAACTCCTCTAATTTTGCCAAGCGTATTGAACAAGCGTGGTCTATTTCCCAGGTAATTTTCTTCCATTCTTTTATGTTGCAGTCTTTTCTAATAATTTCTATTCATTTTCCAAATTAAACCATTTTTCAGATAAAACTTGTAGTCTTAGTAGGATTTAATATTTTCAAACTTGAATATGTTTAGTTTTATGGTTGACGATACAAGTTTTAGCTAGCATAATAATTTTAGGGTTTAATTCTATTTGGAAATCTAGAAAGATGAATTATATAAACTCTAGTCTTGAGTTGGATTTAAAGTGCTATAACTTTGATTGGAAATATGAAGTTTTGCCTAGAATTGATCTTTTTTAGATTTCACATCGTTTGAAATGTTAGAATGGTGGAAATTTACAATGTATATGAGGTTGCTTGGAGGGTTTTATGAATTATGCATAATACTGCTGGTGAATGAACCCCGCAAAATAAATGAGAAAAGCAATTTTTTGGGTGCTTGGTATGGTTAAACGTGGATGAATAGAATTGAAAAGAAATATTGTTGCCATGAGCATATTCAGATAGTTAGGCAATAAAGATGATGGGAATTGTGTAATGTATGAGCACATAAATATTTGTTGAAATAAACACATTCATATTTTGAAATCAGTTCTAAAAAAATACAAATCTGTCTGCAATAAACTAGAAAAGCAAATATTTGAACTAGTTGAATTTAAATGTCAAATGTTATTAGAGTCAAAATCAAAGTCAGAGTAAAGTCGGATTGTTGGATTTTTTCCGAGATTCAATTCAGAGTTGGATATACATAAACGAATCTAGTTAAAATCAGATTATTTTTCTTGGATTTAGTTGGATTCGTTGTAAGTTGCCATCCTATTGTAAACACTTCATGGGTATCATCTCTCAAATTCTTTATGCTATTGCCATCCATGGGGCTACTAAGCAATTATCTGTTCAATTAACAAACAAAAGACTTGTTTGATTTTCCATCCAAATGTATCCAAATCTTTCCGTTCTTTATCTAATTGCCAATCCAAAATTCAAATTCCAAACTATGTAAAATGGCTATTTTCTCTTAACTTTGCCGCCCCTCACCTTTAAGCCCTTTCATTCTGCTCACAGACTATCTTTGTTTCCCTCTTTTTCTCACCACCTCGTTCAATATAATTACATTGCGGCCTGGATCGTAGAATCTACGATCCAAATTACACCAGTCAAGTTGAATCGGTGTTAGGATTGTTTCATCGTAGAATCTCCCATAGGATCGTTACAAACGGTAGGATCGCACTCCTACTGATTTTAACGATCCTACCATTTTTGGTTTTCTGAATTTCAAATGGCTGCCATATTTCAAATGGCCATTCAAATCACTGCAAATATATTTTTATATTGGGAGATGTAGATCTTTGAGTTTGACCTTATGGTTTACAAAGTGAACATGTATCTTGAATCAATCCTAATTAACTTAATAGCAGCTTCTCGTACTCTATTACTCATCAATTTCACTATAAATAATACCTAGTTTACTCTATTATTATCACATTCTTTGAATATACCAACATTACATAGAATCGACGTGTCATTTTAAAGTACAAAACAGCCCTAAAAGCTATGAATGACGCAAAAATAGGATATTGGAACCTAAAAGCATTAGTATCTATCACTCATTAACTCACGATCCGATCTTGAGAGCTCTTTTCGATCTCTAGTTTAATCCGGATGCCGATGACTTAGGATGGGTTATAAAAGACGGTTGAGAAAGAAGAATGGAGTATAACTATAAGTGAGTTGTGAATGGCAGCATACTACTTAATAAAGGGCTCATAGAAATGTGTTTGTTTGCAGCAACCAACGCCCATTGCTTGCTCTTCTTGCAGCTCAAACGGGCGCGTTGAATGCAAATGGTGTGCAGGTACAGGTTTCTTCATCATCGGTGATAACATGCTGTGTGAAGTTCCATCCAGAAATACAACCTGTGTTATATGTTCTGGAGAGGTAACAAAATTGGTCATTAACCTTACTTTTTATGGTACACATTGTTGTTCTTAAGTCCTAACACAAGTAGACTTATCTTTTTTTGTAGGGTTTAACTAAATGTGGTGATTGTAAAGGGACTGGATATCGCGCCAAGTGGTTAGAGAAACCGCCAATTTTGAAGGATTAGCCGGTACAACTATAGGAAACAACAAACAACAACAACCACAACTCACACATTTGTAAATTGTTATGTAATGCACTCATTTGTTCTATTCAACATTTTTTATCAACCAATTTTTGGTTTCTAATCTATATGTTGTTACTTTCCAATGAGATTACCGCAATTTTTTCCGATTTGTCTTTTTTAATTTGCATTTAGTTTTTTTTATCGACACATTTTAATTTTCTTTTTATTTTTTTTTTTTTGAAAATCAATGTGAGGCTTATTATTAATGCAAACTCAAATCAGAAAATACAAAATCGGCAATCCATCTTGGACCGCCTTTAAGCCAAACATCAGAACAAACACTAGACGAGGCCCACTTGGCTAATCGGTGAGCGACACAATTAGCCTCCCGAAAACAAAAAGAAAAGGGCAGCTGATCAACATCAACAATATCCGAAAGAATATCATCTACAACAATCTGGGAATGGCAACTGCGGGTTATCTTCCTTTGGAGAGCATGAATAATAGTCTGAGCATCCCCTTCTAACACGACATGGCTCCACTTTTGGGCTTTGACAAATTCAACCGCCCATTGAACTGCATCTATACGCGTACAGATCTAATTATTTTTTAATTATATAATTATTGCAATTTCTAAGACATAGAGATGTTATTTTTAAGATTTTTCTTACTTTAAAAGTGATCTTAGATTCATAGGCCATTCAATACATAAAATGTGTTCATTTAAGTAGAGACCTAAAACCTATCGGTTGTAGGTAAATATAAATAGGTCATTCAATAAAATGACACCTTTTATTGACATGCTAAAAAGTAGCATAATAGCGATAAAAATAATTAATCAATATTTCCTCGTTTCATTAAAATTGCATTATTTTTTGTTTAAGTTCGTTTCATTTAATTTGCATTATTTTTATTTTTATACAAGGATTTACTGATGGAACAAAAAAAAAATGGTGAATACCATTACTAACAAACAGGATAGATTATGTTGAATTAGAAGAACAAATTAAAAGACAAGATTAGAGAATACCTGATTCCATAGCACGGTAGACAATCTTGAAAAAGAAGAGAGAGTATGGATCTTCTAGATTAACAAGTATTCCCTCAAGTGAAGACCCTTAGGGCCTGTTTGGTATTGAGATTTTCAGTCTCGCCAACGGAATCACTTATCCATTACCGTTTGTAGGTGTTTGTTATTCTAGTAAAGTAACCGTTTACGTTTCTTTAGGATAATAAATACCGTTACTTTGTTACCTCTACCTATTCAGCTGTAACAATTCTTTTCCAGCACTTTCATCCCCTACTTATTAGTTATCACTACTGCTCCTTCATTTTCACTATTCCTCTTCATTTTTATAATTCTCTCTCCTAATACTAATTTAGTACAAAAGCATTTTGATTAAATAACTTTATCTCTCATAAACTACGGATATAATTATGAATTTTAACAATAAATTTACTTTATTTTAGGAAAATAAGAGACAAAAAAGATAAGATGCAAAGTAAAGAATCCAATATCTGGTAATAGTCTATTGATAATTTGATATCTATGTTTCACCATTGTTGCATACCTGTATGTTATTGGAAGTGAAAGATTATTAATTTTATTTTTTATATGAATTTTTTTATTAATGATTTAATTTTGTATTTTTTGGAGTGATTTTTTGAATTTTTGTATTATTTATTGTGTGAGTTTTTAGAGTTTTCTTGAGTATTAGAAGAAATTTTTTAAATGTTTTATTAAATGTATATTTATGGGTTGAAGATAGTTCATAAATGGAAGAAAGATACTTCAAAGGAGTCGAGTACAGAAGAATCCATTTCATTCTTATACACTTATACCAAACACAAATCAAAAGTAACGGAAACTATTACCTTTTCTCCTTTTTATCTGATTTCATTCCATTCCGTTTACGGAGTTCATACCAAACAGGCCCTTAATGTTATCACTCTTAATTCTTTCTGATAATGGGATGTCAGGAGAAAAGGAATATATGTAACCTAGGGACCATAACTTCTATATATATATAATAACCTGTGACTAGTATTCAGCCCATCATTGAACCCAGTCATAAAATGAGTCTCTATACATTTAAGGCCCACAACCTATTGATACATTTAGGCCCAAACCTTTTAACTTTAATTAGATCACTTTAAATTGGGCCTAAAGACAATCTTAATTAATTATAATGACATATAAGTATTTACATATAAGCCCAATATTGGACTTTGGTCCAACAATCTCCCACTTGGGCTATATGTTAAAATTGTATAAACTTGTATCATTATAAAACCAAATTTGAGCTCAACCATACTATCAAAACTGTAATGTATCAGAAATTAATCTCGTCTATCAATTATATTAGCATAGACCAAAGTTGTCTTTGTTACATCTTTTCGTAACTAGACCTCAATGATCATAATACCAACACCAAAGAATAACATAGATCATGAAGTGGATGTGTAGCATGGAAACAACATGAAATGTGATCTTAACATGTCCGTATCCAACTGGTCCACTGTAATAGTGAGATCAAACTATTACCATAACACAATCAGGGTATAAAACCAAACTTTATCATAACTTTATTTCTGCAGAAAACTTTATAATCAAAATGTCAGCACACGTTTAATAAACTGAATTTACAAACTCCCACTATAACTGAACATCCTCCGTAGCAGAAACAACACCCATATGAGCTAAGAGCTCAAGAAACCGCTTGGGTGGTAACGCCTTGGAAAGCGGATCCGCAACTTTAGAGTTTGTACTAATATGTGTGATTGACAATTATTTACCCTGAATTCTTTCCTTTGCAACCTAGAATTTGAGAGTCACAAACATTGACATCCTCAAACACTTATTGTTGTTAGAAAATTTCGCAGCAGAAAGTTTGTCACAAAATAACTTAAGTGCTCTTTGTATAGAATCCACTATACGCAGCCCCCTGACAAAATTTGAAAAACCGAAGTCAATATACTTAATGATCTCGAGCTTATTTGACCTCCTATATGTGAGTATTTTCTTTGTCCTATATATTTACTGTAAGACACCTTTAAATTGCTCTCTAATATTCTAATCCTGAATTACTTGAATAATGTCCCAACATCACTGTTATGTATGCAATATCTGGACGAATGCAAACTTAAGCATACATTCGACTACTGAAGCATAAGGAATATTTTCCATTTCCTTTTTTTTTTCTCAAGTTCATTATTGGGGTACTGATCAAGACTGAATTTGTATCCTTTGGCCACAGGGGTATCTCCTGGTTTGCAGTTTTGCATGCCATACCTTTTCAACACATTTTCGATATAACTCTCTTGTGATAACCCAAGAATACCTCGAGAACGATCTCGATGTATTTTAATACCTAATACAAAAGAGGTGTCACTAAGATCTTTCATCTCAAAATTCTTTGATAAAAAATTCTTAGTTTCACACAAAAAGCTTATATCGTTGCTGGCAAGCAATATGTCATCAACATACAAAACCAGAAAAATCTATTTCCTTCCACTAAACTTGTGGTAAATGCATTCATCAAGCAAATTCATCTCGAAAACAAATAAGAGAATCACTTGATGAAACTTCAAATACCATTGATAGACGCATGCTTGAGTCCATAGATGAATTTCTTAAGTTTACAAACCATCTTCTTTGGGTCACCCACCGCAAAGTTTTCAGGTTGTTTCATATAAAATGTCTCTTCAATATTACCATTGAGAAACGTTGTCTTTACATCCATCTTAACTCAAGATCAAAATATGCTACTAATGCCATTATTATTCTCTAAGAGTCTTTCGAAGAAAGCCGGAGAGAAAGTCTCTTTGTAATCAATGCCTTCCTTTTGTGTAAAACTTTGCACTACCAGACAAGCTTTAAATCTCTCCACATTGCCATCTTAATCCTTTTGGTATTGAATATCCATTTATTACCAATAGGTTTTATACGTTTTGGCAATGTGATGAGATCCCAAACATCATTGTCCTTCATGGATTGCATTTCCTCATTCATAGCTTCAAGCCATTGCTGAGAATTTGCACTTTCCATAGCTTGATGAAAGTTGACTAAGTCATCTTTCATTACAATGTGTTCAAACTCGACCTTTTACGGCATTTATCCACTCTAGAGAGGTAGAACTTCAAGTTCTTGAAGATATGCATTGTAATCATCTGGCAATAATGCACTTCTTCTTTCTCTAGTGAACCTTTTTAATGGCACAACTTCTTGAGGAGCGAGAGTTTGTTCTCTAGGAGGTTATCCGTCAACATTGTTTTGAATTACGTCATAAGTAATGTCCGATGTGAGAATCGATTCAATACCAATGACATCTATAGGAATAATAATATTCTCTTCTTCAAAAAAACAATGTTTCTAACTATATCTCCCTTCACAAAATCGACATCCTCAAGAAACCTAGCATTAATTGTCTCAAAAAGATTTAGCTTTAGGATCATAAAACTCGAACCCCCTTGACTTTTCAGAGTATCCAACAAAATAGCAACTAACAGTTCTGAAATCCAATTTCTTTTCATTAGGCTTGTAAGACCGTGCCTCAGTTGGACATCCCCAAATACGAAAAAGATTTACACTCGTCTTTTGCCGGTCCAAAGTTCATATAGGGTCTCATTATTAGTCGCTTTTGTTGGTAATCTATTAAGACTATAAGCTGCATTCTTAAATGCCAGAGTGACTTTGGTAAGCTAGAATGACTAATCATGCTCCTTACCATATTTCCTTTGTTTGGTTTGTTTTCCTTTAATGCATTCAACACACACATCCATGTCTGTGAAAAATTAAAGGTCCTAAAATGCCATCAGACACAAGCCTTTCCATTCTCCTTTGGGAGATATGGCCTAATCTCTTGTGCCATATGATGCTGAATTTTCTTTAGTTGCCTTTCTTTTTATTACTCAAGAAGATAATTGCAAGAATTCATTATAAAAAGCAATAAATACAATTGTATATAGATTATCATTTAACAATAAAGAACCAGAAATAACCAACTTTGAATTATGAAACAAAACCGAAAATTCCATTTCCAAATGAACAAGAAAAACCAAATTTGTCCAAAATTGAAATTGAAATCAAATTTCATCGAAAAGACTAAACATTATATGTTTCATAAAGATCCAAATAAAATTCAGTCTTTAACAATAATCTTAACTTTTCAATTGTTTCCACATCAACCGTATTGTCGTCTCCCACATAAAAGTATCTTTCACCATTATTTGGTTTTCGGCAACTCAAACAACCATGCAAAGACACACTGATGTGAGTGGTTGCACCAGAATCTATCCACCATGTGTGTCTAGGTACTGAAACTAAATTAACCTCAGAACAAACCAAACTAAGAAGCATAACTTTCTTACCACACCAAGCGAGGTAATTATTGCATTGCTTCTTCCTGTGATTAGGATTTCCACAAATGAAACAACCCTTATTTTCAACATCGGTTGATTTATCCTTTTGTTGTTTCTTTTAATAATCCTTATCTGCAGCTTTTTTTTTTTTTTTTTTTTTGTGGCCTTTTCCTTTAAGATTTGTAGGTAAAGGCAAGATGAGCACTTTCAGTCTTTTCCAGCTTCAACCTTTCCTCTTCCTGTACTCAGTGTGAGATGAGCTCATACAGAGACCATGTCTCTTTCCGACAATTATAGCTCATCTTAAACTGATTAAAACTTGCAGGAAGAGATATCAAAACCAAGTACACTTTTAGATCCTCAGAAATTTCCAAGTTCGGTGTCTCTAGTTTTGAAGTTAGATAAGACATTTCCATTATGTACTCCCTGATATTACCGTTACCTTTATATTTTATTGAAATTAAGGTCGTCAAAATTGTACCAATTTCAGCCTTTTCATTTTTGACAAATCTTTTTCAATATCCGTAAGGAAAGCTTTAGCTGTAGTTATGTCATCAGACATTGTACCCCTAAATGCTTCAAGAATGACCCTTTTGATAATCATCGTACACATGCGATTTGATCTCTCCCACTTTTCAAACTCCCTCTTTTGATCAAAGGTACTCAAATCAACAACTGGTGCGGGAGAGTCAACCCTTAACGCAAGGTCGAGATCCATAACTCCTAAAATAATCGAAAGATTCTCTTTCCATTCTTTAAAATATGAGCCATATCAATAAAGAATTAAATTGATGTTGAAATTACTTTTAACAGGATTAGTTTAAACAGAAAGAGAACAAGAAAATAAACTTAATAATCTCACAAACTTTAATTCTAAAACCCAATAATTATAAGTTTAATTTAGTAACATCCCATTACAAGATGTCGATTTTCCATTAATATTCCATCTTTGGATGAAAATACTAACTTCTTAGTGACAACTTGTTGTAGTAATCTAACATTGATAATAAAATAACATGTCGATTATAAAACCTTCCTTTGGGCCGATTAAATAATCACATGTAATCCTAATAATTATCACATGTTTATCACCACCCGAAAAAAAATTCACACAATTATATTATTAAAGACCTTCTTTTGAGCCGATCGATTATAATATAATTTTTATGAATTATCCTTTTATATTGTTAATAATTTAATTTCAACAAAAGAGGTCACTTTGACGACATATTGTATCAATTAAATTACCTCCAGTATATATATAACCATACTATATTTAATGTCAACAAAAGAGGTCACTTTGGCGACATATTGTTTCAATTAAATTACCTCCAGTATATGTATAACCATACAATAATTAAACTTAAATTATTCCGAATTTTCTGTTTTACAATAATATTTAAAATTATTGTAATACGAGGGCAATTAGAAAAACCATAATTTCAGAAAAATCATATTTCTCAAAACTTAAAAGAAATTGATTTCCTAAAATATCTCGATAAAAATGGATGATTAATCCATAATCCAAAAAAAAAGAGCTTAATAATCTTAGGCAAATCTTATTTATTGTAACCAGATAATAAATTGATCCACCACCTTAAAACTGAATTTCCTAAAAAATAGGAAATATAGACCAAATCATAATAAATAATATTAAATAATCCCAAGACCTTATAAAAAAGCTGAATTATTAATCTTAACTCATAAAAACTAATTTCCCTAAAAAATAGGGAATACATGTACGGTTAAAACTTAGGGAAAAAAAATTATTTCCTAAAATAGGAAATTGTAAAAAACTAACCGGCCAAAAACTGATTAATTTAATAACCGGAAAAAATAAAACAAACTATTGCGCATGCTATGAACGAAAAAAAAAACTGATAGCATTGCATTAAAAAAAACTGATTTTCCTTAAGAAAGGAGCCATAGAAAGTGGAACCAAATTCCATAACTGTATCATATTCCAGTAATACTGATACCCATGACAAAGGCAGCCATATCTTTCTTTTTCAATACCAATTTGTTATTGCTTATTTGGACGAAAAAGAATAAAACTTATGGAACATAATAATTCCTCAAATACCAAATCAACCAAATTAAAACGATGCAAGAACATAAAATTGTCCTAAAAACTCAACATAAAAAGGCGACTGATACCACTTGATGGAACAAAAAAAATGGTGAATACCATTACTAACAAACAGGATCGATTATGTTGAATTAGAAGAACAAATTAAAAGACAACATTAGAGAATACCTGATTCCATAGCACGGTAGACAATCTTGAAAAAGAAGAGAGAGTATGGATCTTCTAGATTAACAAGTATTCCCTCAAGTGAAGACCCTTAATGTTATCACTCTTAATTCTTTCTGATAATGGGATGTCAGGAGAAAAGGAATATATGTAACCTAGGGACCATAACTTCTATATATATATATATATAATAACCTGTGACTAGTATTCAGCCCATCATTGAACTCAGTCATAAAATGAGTCTCTACACATTTAAGGCCCACAACCTATTGATACATTTAGGCCCAAACCTTTTAACTTTAATTAGATCACTTTAAATTGGGCCTAAAGACAGTCTTAATTAATTATAATGACATATAAGTATTTACATATAAGCCCAATATTGGACTTTGGTCCAACATCTTATTCTCTTTTAATTTCATCAACACAATTTATTTACTCTCTTTATTTATTACCATTTTCTTAAAACTTATCCACTTCCTCTTTCATGCAACTTAAAGAAGACAGATGTGTATATATTATGTATTAGTATTATAGGGGTAGATATATGAGCATCTGTAGTGGAGTGAGAAAAATAGGGGTGATAAACTTTTGTCACCTCAAAATTGAAGGTGACCCACTAGAAAAGGGGTGATAAATTGGGGTGAAATTAGGAGAGAGAAAGGAAAGTGTTAGAATTGATTGTGAATGAGGCTTCATGAAAGAATGTTAAGTGTGAAGAAGCATGGGCGGACCCAATGTAGGTGTTGGGGTTGCATATGCAACCCCATTAAAAAAAATTTCAAGATGTAGTACTAAGGTCTCAAATCGAAGATCTATTGGTAAATATGAATACTTTAGTACCACTAGGCTACAACACTCATTCTTAGTAATTTTTATTTTAATCTTATTACTACTAATACTTTATGAGAACAATTACAATTATTAACTATTAAAGGAAGAAATTTATTGACTATTTAGTTTCCCTATAATATTTTATATTTCAACCCTACTTTTTCGGTTCATCCTCTCCCGACCTCCTCTCTGTTTCCCATTGCCACCCAACGTCACACTTACTGTCCGCTACTGCCCCATGTCGAGGTGAACGTCCATGAATCGCCAGTCCATTGCATCTACACGTCAACTGTATGCTTTGGGTATAATTTTATGATAACATCAATTTTATGTGTGTAAATTGCAAATTTATGAGTATTTTAAATTTGGGTTCAGTTTTATATAGCTAATAATAATGATAAAACTAATTTTTTTGTGTATGAGTATTATTTGTTTAAATTGTTTATGAATTAGAATTTTAATTTCTTTTAAATTATGATAATTTCAAATTTTTTTACTTGTTAATGAGAATCAAGACGCTTTTGTTAAGTTCGCAACCCCATGTTTCAAATTCTAGGTCAGCCACTGTGAAGAAGAAGCAACACGCAGAACACAAGAGAAGCAAATATGTATTTTATTATATCTTAATTAGTGAAACATTACAAATACAATAACCCTATATATACAATAAGAGCATTAAAACCTCTAAACAAGAATTTGTTATACTAGCAAACTAATTAACTATAATAATAGATTAACTTGCTGTGGTTACCCATAAGGATCTTGAGTGTCAAGTGTCAACACGCCCCCGCAAGCTTGGGGTTGTAACAACATTAAGCTGGACAAAAAATATGATCTACAACCATTGAAGCACACTACCAGACTGTGCATACTGATAACTTGTGTAATTATCTCTGTTGATCTCCACATTTGCATAATCCTCAACAAACTTATGGAAGAGCCCCATGGCATTTGCGCCTCCTCCAACACATCTAACCAGTATGTCTGGCTTGCCATCCCATTTTTTTTAAATCTTGTTTTCTAGTGTCTGTTCTAATTATGGAAGACAACAAAAATTGCAAATCAGCATTCACATGCTCAACTTTCTTCTTTGTTGTTGCCTCAATTATAATGTGTTTCCAAGTTTTGATCAAATCAACAACAACACTCTGAATTCTCCTTCTAGTTTTGCAATATGTCGTATGTGCTTTTCAACCTGGGTAGAATCAAGTATTTGATAATTTACAGGGAAATCTTTAAGCTTCTTCAAGGTATCAAGGCAACAATTTTCCTCCTCATCTGAAGCGTCGCCTTTTTGGCGACCTCAAACAACTGAGATAACTCCCTCTCTATTAACAAACTCTAACAATCATCGAAAAACCAATAACCAAAAAACACAAACAATCAATGCTTCCAATTTGGGCACCGACATCAAAAAGTTGCAATAACGCAATCAAGATATATGAAAAATATGGTAGTACAATGACTACACTTCAACAAAGAGAAACACTACGACAAATCTAGGCTTTAGTGGCATATGTTTTAGGATTTAGTGACATTTGTAGATGCCACTAAAGGTTGTCGCGACATTTAGACTAATGTCACTAGATCCTATGTTGCAAAAGCTAATAGTGGCATTTGAGTTTATGCCACTATAACTGCACCATGTTTGACATGGCGCAGGTTTCTTACACATTCAAGACCCAACAAAAAGCTAAGGGAAGACAAGATGATGAGATCATGCAAAAAGACCAACAGACCCAACAACTCAATTATGGCGAACAACTAACATTGGGAGCCACTTTAAGAATTATTGCGTACACCTTTGAGGACCCCCAAAGTAGTTCTGGAATAAAATGTTTGACATGGCGCAGGTTTCTTACACATTTCCGATCTGTCTTTTTTAATTTGCATTTAGTTTTTTTTTAAATAAAATGTCTTATTAGTTTTTTTTAATTGACACATTTTAGTTTTCTTTTAATTTTTTTTGAGATCCAGACCTGGATCCTTTTAATTTTTTGAGATCCAGACCCGAATCCGAACCCTAAGGGTCCAAATTTTTCAGACCTGAACCCAGACCCTTTGAATCTGATGGTCTAGGGTCCTTAATGGATCCTAAGTAGGTCTAAAGTAAGACTCTATGATTTGTCAAATTTGAAACATTTGTAAGTCATTGTATTTTTCGTATATTTGTAAGAGAGTTATTATCGTATTTTATAAATATTTAATACTAATTTAACATTTAAACTCGCATAACGTCACCAATATATGCTTAAATTTTATTATAAACACTAGTTCGAGTCCATGAAATAAGGGTAATTGGGTTAGCACTTAGCAAGTAGCATATATATTATTTATATATATTATGATTATATGAAAAGAAAATAAGTGTTGAGGGCAGAATTCATACGTAAAAGAGAAATAAAAATGGACAATTTAATATTTATAAGGGTCCAAGGGGCGGGTCCAGAGTCCGGATATTGGACACAAACGCAGACCTGCTAATTACTTTTTAGATCCAGATCCGACCCAGATCCGATGGGTCTCAAAAAATAAGACCCAAACCCTTAAAAGGGGCGGGTCCAACAGGGTCTTGGACCCGTGACTATTCCTACATCCAATTATTTTTTAATTCACCATTTTAACATTTAATTCACCAATTTTACGTTTAACTCACTGTTTAGTCATTAACGCCAATAAATATTGTTTAGTCATTAACGCCAATAAATATTGTAATAATTTTATTTTCACTCAAAAATGACATGATTTATTTAGTGACATTTATATTACTCGTTTAAAAATGACCATGTCTATTATCATTTTAGCGACATTAATATTACTCATTTAAAAATGACACAATCTATTGTTATTATAAAGTTGAAAAATTGGGCTTTGCTGGGCATTTATTCTAGATGGACTCGGTGCAATTGTATTGAACCACAATAGCCTCCGATCCTGATGATCTTCTAATGAAACATCAGTATATATCTGATTTTTTCATTGCACTTGTCTATTTTTCAATCCCATTGGAGCTAATTTACTTTGATAAGAAATCAGCTGTCTTCCCATACAGACGAGTGCTTGTTCATTTTGGTGCTTTTTATTGTGTTTTGCGGAGCAACTCATCTAATTAATTTATGGACTTTCAGAATACATACTTAATTTTGAACTTTATAATGACGATAGATTGTGTCATTTTTATTAGTGATTGACTACTTACTTTTAAACTTTATAGTGACAATAGATTGTGCTATTTCTAAACGAGTAATATTAATGTCGCTAAAATGACAATAGACCGTGTCATTTTTAAACGAGTAATATTAATGTCGCTAAGTAAATTGTGTCATTTTTTAATGAAAACAAAATTATTACAATATTTATGGGCGTTAATGAATTAAACAGTGAGTCAAACGTTAAATTGGTAAATAAAATATTAAAATGGTGAATTAAATGTAAAATGATAAATTAAACAAAAATTGGATGCTACTATGTGGAAAAAAAACATACAAAATAATGAATTTAACGGAATTTAGTAAGAACTTTACGGAAAATGCTAAGTCATTGGTTTGTGCATAAACTGTATGCTACCATGTATAATTTTCTTGAAAAAGTAATACAAGTAATACCACTAGTATTTCATGAAAACTCAATACTATCATATAGAATTTCTCTTTTGTTTATTTAACTTATAATTCGATACATTTGAGATTTGACATCTTGTTGCCCCTCACTTAATCAACTTAAAAAATTTCAAGAACCTTTATCCATTTTGTCTCTAGCGTCCAGCCTTTCGCATAGTGCACTGTCGCCAGCCTCCACTCCAGCCGGCAGCCACCAGCCTGCATCCACCAGCGCGCAGCCACCGCCGTCCGCCTACCTAAGTATAATGTATGTACATTTTTTTCCTTTCCCTAAAAGTTTTGATTTCAATTGTTATAGATTTTTCATTTCTTTGATTGTTAATTGATAAAAATTGTTTGTTCATTCGTAATTGATGATTATACAATATCTCAAACCATATTTGTTAATCAATTCAGAGTTTTTGATTTGATTGGAGGTGAATTTTAGAATATAGGGTCTCATATGTAATTTCTAGGAATTTATGAGTTTTAATTGATTAGTAATTTACTTATACGATTAATTGAGGTGCTATAGTTGTGATTCGTTTGAGAATTTTGATTAGTGATTCAAATTAATTTTCTCAATATCTAGCCATTCAAAATCCCCTATTTTATTCAAATCCACTCCAATTTTGCCATTTTCAATTACTGTACCATCTTAATCTCTCATTTGAGCTGATATAGTGGGGATATATTTGAAGATTTTGACAAGCTTGACGAGCTTAAGGTAATCAATGAGATATTTTAAAAATTTACTGAAGCAAGAGAGAAGATTAAGGAGAGAGTACAGTGGGGATTCATTTGAGCTGATATAGTGGGGATTTATTTGAAGATTTTCAATCACTGTACCATCTTTTCAGCATAAATAGTGTCGGAGAGATTATTTGGACTTTGGCAACGCCAAATGCTGGCAGCACGAGCTCCCCTTGTGCTCAGGCAAGCACTCAAGCAACTTGAATGAGCTGTGTCCCGGCTCAGGCAAGCAGCCCCTGTAGTCCCCTTTTGCCAGTTTTTGTCCACTTCTCTGTTAGCCCATTGCTATATTTAGGAGCATATGTTATTAATGTAAACTGAGCCAAAGTCATATTTTAAGCTTCCTTGGCTTAGCATGTTTGTGTATTCTTTCTCTCTCTTTCCTTTCTTACATTCTCAAAATTTCTAACTCTACGATTGTAATCCCTTTATTTGTGTGCTTCAAGTTCAAGTCCTTTAAAAACATTATTTAAAGCACTAGCCATAAGGGGAGGATATAGCATGAACCTTGTTTATGTTTTGGTTTTTATTTGCTTAATTATTGTATAATTGTATCTTCATTCTAATTACTTTAAATAATTAGGTAGCTCATTGATTGCACCATACTACATCTTTTGTTGTCGTGTTCTTTTCCTTTTTCTATTTTTTAACACTAAAGTCCTCTGATTAATTTTCTTAAATTCATTTAGATGTTCTCATTGATGTGGTTAGTAACTTTGAGTATATTGTATGCTTTGATGCTAAGACTACCGATGAAAATGACCCCCTTAAGAAAGATTGTGGAAGTTGGTAGCTTGGGGATTTTGTTGGCGATTTTGAGTATAGGGAAGGGCATGGTATTGATGTGCTGAACCTCTTAAATGTATGGTTTCATTTTGTTGCCTTACTGAGTAGTAGTTGGCTTCTTTTGTAGGGTTTGATGAATTATCTGAGTTTTTCGCCCTAGCTGATGAATGATAAGTGCTCAAATGTCAGCAAAGTTTTTGATCAATAATCAGTGTGTTCACTTTCAAAGGTATATACTTTCTGATTGCTTGTTAGCTAGCCAGTCTTCATCTCTTTTAAAATCAATCTCACTTGTTGCCCCATTTTGTTCCATTTGTGGTGGTCAGTCCTGTATCTTTGATTACAACAAGAGGAACTAGAATAGAAGCTGCTCCCAGAATTTACAGACCACCAAAAAGTATCAAACAGAAGCGCCTGACATCAAGTTTATGTTTTTCAATGGATCAGAAAAGCCCGAATGAGGGTTTTTCTGATGTGAGTCAGAAAGATGGTGTGATTATTGTGGATCATGGATCTCGTCGGAAAGAGTCTAATCTATTACTGAGTAAGATTTTTTAGAATTTTCTTTGTAACTGGATTTTTTCAAAAGAGGGGGGGAGCTATTTTGCAATTTTTTGTATTCTTTGTTCGTAAACAACCAAATGAATGCAGTAACAGTAAACAACCAAATGCAAGAAAAAGAAAATAAAATACTGAATTTCGAGTATTCAGCCCAACTCCTTAAGCCTCTGCTTTGTATTTCATTCAGCATGATTACACCCATTGAGCAATACATTATTTATAGTAAGTAAAGGCTAATGCCACCTCATACATATTATAACTAATTCATCCCCCTTTTCCCCTTTCATAATTAGTTACAAACTACTAATTCCATAACAGAGTTATTCTCCTCCTTGGACACCTCAGCAGTAGAGCCAACCTTCCTTCCCCTCCTTTGATAGGTAATTAAATTGGGCTTGGGCTTAGTGAAGGGCGTAGCAGAGCTATTTTGCAATTTTTTGTATTCTTTGTTCGTTATTATGACATTGCTTAAATTGTGTTCTGCAGACGAATTTGTGTTGATGTTCAAAACCAAAAGTGGATACCCTATTGTTGAGCCTGCACATATGGTAATTGCATTTTTAGTTGTTGCAGTGTTTAAACATATAAAATGAAATTGCTCAGAGTACTAGAAGGTTAAGAATACCTACAATTGCACTAAGCACTCATAGAAACTAACAGTATACTAAACCAAGAAGAGTTTAGTGAACAGTAATACTTAATCATCATGTTAAACTGACGTTGAAAAGCAAAAAACATTAATCTCTATAGAAGTTTATGGACTTGGTCCACACTATAATATGGTGCATCTTTTCCATGAGAGAGTAAAATCAAGTCCTTTAAGTAGAAAATGAGGGAATATTAAGAAGGAAAAATTACCTACAATAATCCAACCTTTTTCTCATTTTCCTACAATAATCTCACTTATTGATTAACCATGAATAATATCAACATTTGGATAACTTAACCAAGATTGTTGTTGGTCAATTGTTAACTTGTACTTGTAGGTTAATTTTTTTAAAAATAAAGGAAAATGAAATTAAAAATTAAAAATACTAAAAAATATAAGTAAAAATAAAAAGAAAATCCACCCCCTCCATCACCATTGTCAACCCCAGTCTGACTGCCACCCTCCATCACCACCGTCAACCCCTAACACACACCATCCATCACCACCCCTCCCCACCCTATTGCTGCCCACTGATATGAACAATAGTAGAAAATATTCAACAGCAAAAGAAAGAAAAATGCAGAAAATAAGATTGCTAATATTTCGAGTAATTAGCTAACTCCAACCAGCCTTGTATTTCACTAATTCAAGCATGATTACAACCATATAACTCTTCATTATTTATAATAGACTTAGGCTACTGCCAACATACAAAAAAGAGCATTCTCTAGCACTTTCTTCCCTCAACAAACTGCTGAAACGGTTACAAACTCATCATGACTCACTAACATAAATATTCTTCTCAAGGGACACCTCAGCATTCTTTTTGCCTCTTCTTTGGTAAGTAATTATATTGGGCTTGGGCTGCTTTGTAATGGAGAATGGCGTAGCAATACCCCCCGTCAGAAGCAACACCTTGTCCTCAAGGTGGAAATCCGGGTGCAAGGTGTGCATAAGAGAGGCATCTTCCCATGTAGAATCAGATTCCGGTAAGTTGTCCCAAAGGACTAAGACCTCAAGGTGCCCTGCAGTGTTATAGCGCCAGTTCAGTATGGCCTTGGGTGTAGCTTGCATCTCTAATTCATCAGTAATTTGAGGAGGTAGTTCCAAAGGAGAGTGGCTACCCATAGAGTGTTTAAGCTGTGAGACATGAAAAACAGGATGGATACGACTGTAGGGCGGAAGTTGCAGTTCATAGGCTAAGGACCCAATCTTTCTCAACACCTTGTATGGTCCATAGAACCTAGGAGCCAGCTTTTCATTGTGACGACGAACCAGTGATTTCTGTCGATAAGGTTGGAGTTTCACATATACCAAATCACCGGGTGAAAATGACACGTCTCTCCTCTTTTTATCGGCTTGTAGCTTCATGAGCTGTTGAGCTCTAAGTAAGTGAAACTTGAGATCATCGAGCATAGCATCACGCTCCATTAACATGGCTTCCAAACTCCCAACTGCCGTATTGCCCATGCTAACTCGAGTAATGTGTGGTGGGACTCGCCCATAGAGAGCTTGAAACGGGGACATCTTCGTAGCTGAATGGACAGCGGTGTTATAGCTATATTCGGCCCAGTGTAGCCAGCTCAACCACTGTTTCGGTTTGCCATTTATGAAGCAGCGCAAGTATGTCTCCAAAGTTTTGTTAACGACTTCGGACTGACCATCGGTCTGAGGGTGGTATGCTGTACTTCGTTTGAGCCACGTGCCTTGTAGTTTAAATAGTTCCTTCCAAAATAAGCTCATGAAAATTTTATCACGGTCGGATATGATGGAGGTGGGAAAACCGTGGAGCCGAACTATTTCCTTAATGAACACATTAGCCACAGTCACAGCCGTATAGGGATGTTTTAAACTGATAAAATGGGCGAATTTAGTGAGTTTATCCACCACGACAAGAACTGTATCTTTCCCTTGGGATTTAGGTAAATCCTCCACGAAATCCATAGTAATGTGCTCCCAAACTAAATTGGGTATGGGAATTGGCTGCAGTAAACCCGCTGGACTCAAGGAAGATGTTTTTTGAGTCTGACACACCCCACAGCTTTTAACATACTCCATTATTTGCTTTCTCATCCCCTCCCAAAACCACTCCGAGGCTATGCGGGTGTAAGTTTTGTGTTCCCCCATATGTCCCCCCATTGGAGAATCGTGATATTCATGTAACAAAACAGGAATGAGCGAAGAAGACTTGGGTAGTACGTACCTCCCCTTGTAGTACAGTTGAGAGTGCTCAAGTGTGAACCCTTGTAGAACTTCTTCCCCTGCTTTAAGCTTTTCCACAATGGGCCCCAGCAATTTATCCTCCTTCACAGATGCATTGAGTGCTTCCCAATCAATATCATGGGTTGATAGCAAGGCAGTGAGTATGATTTCTCCTTCCGGCTTGCGAGACAAGGCATCAGCAGCCTTATTTGTGACCCCGGGATTATACACAATTTCAAAATCGAATCCCATAATTTTCATGAGCCATTTTTGGTACTCCACCCCTACTTCACGCTGACTCAAGAGAAACTTCAAACTACTTTGATCCGTCTTCACAATGAATTTCCTTCCGAGCAAATAGTGGCGCCATTTGAGTATAGCAAAAACGATTGCCATCAATTCCTTCTCGTATATCGGTTTGAGGCTTGCTCTACTACCCAACATTTTACTGTAGTAGGCAATTGGATGTGAATCCTGAGTCAGAACTGCCCCTACACCGCCATTGGAAGCATCGGTCTCCACGACAAAGGACTTAGAAAAATCCGGCAATGCAAGTACTGGTGCCACAGTCATAGCCCCCTTGAGCTATTCAAAAGCCACCGCTGCTTCACTATTCCATCCCCAAGCGTCCTTTTTAAGCTGATCAGTCAAAGGCCTCGCAATTACTGCATAACTCCGGATGAATTTGCGATAGTAACCTGTCAAGCCTAAAAATGCCCTCAACTCCTTTAAATTACGTGGTGTCTGCCAGGCTAATATGGAGGAAACTTTATCAGTATCCATAGAAACTCCAGACCCAGTAATAACATGCCCAAGATACGCCACTTTTTCAACCCCTATTTCACACTTGCGTCGATTGACATACAGCTGATGGTTTCTTAGGGTGGATAGGACTATCTCCAAGTGTTTGACATGTTCTACTTCACTGCTGCTATAGACGAGAATATCGTCGAAGAACACAAGAACGAATTTCCTCAAATACGGTCGGAAAATTTGGTTCATCAACGACTGGAACGTGGCCGGCGCATTCATCAAACCGAAGGGCATTACCATAAACTCGTAATGTCCTTCATGAGTACGAAAAGCCGTTTTGGCAATATCCTTCTCCTCCATACGAATTTGAAAATAGCCCGATTTTAAATCCAGTTTCGTGAATATTCGAGCCCCATGAAGCTCATCTAAAAGCTCGTCGATTATAGGAATGGGAAATTTATCAGGAATTGTTACCTTGTTTAATGCTCGATAATCAATGCAAAATCGCCACGACCCGTCCTTCTTCTTCACTAGGAGCACCGGGCTTGAGAAGGGGCTTGTGGAAGGTCGTATTATATGAGCATCCAACATATCTTTCACCATTTTCTCTATTTCATCTTTCTGAATTTGCGGGTACCTATAAGGCCGGACACTGACGGGGTTCGAACCCTCCTTCAAATTAATGGTATGGTTCCTCTCACGATGGGGAGGAAGGCCCTTAGGTTCACTGAAAATTTCTGAAAAATTTTCCAGTAATGAGTGAAAGGCTACAGGAATTTTTGGGGCTGATGTTGCTTCACATTCTACTTGGTTGATTTCTACTAAAATTCCCTGATCCTCCTTACTCCAAGTTCTTCGTATCGCCTTGAGCGAAATTAATGATCTCTCCAAAGATGGGTCTCCTCGTAATATTTGTTCACGGCCATTCCACTGGAATTTCATAAATTGTTTCTTCCAGTTTGTTACCACTTCCCCCAACTTTTCCAACCACTGTACTCCAAGGATAATATCTGAATTTCCCAGGCCCAAAATTAAATAATCCTCTATTACCTCCAAGCCTTGTAACTGCATTGAGATTTTTCGACAAATCCCCTTGCCAAAAATCCTCTCGCCATTTCCCAGCAAAACTCCATATCGCTCGTCTGCCGCCGGTCGTAGTTGCAACTTCTCCACGGTGGTTGTGGAGATGAAGTTGTTCGTGGCCCCTGAATCGACCATCACTATCACCTCATGCCCATTAATGTCTCCTTTCATCCTCATAGTTTGGGGATGAGAAATCCCTACCACTGTGCTCAAAGAGATTTCAGCCATAGTAACTGACTCTTCCTCCTCCGTTACCTCCTCGTCGACTTCCACTGTTTCCTCCAAATCATCGGGCCCCAGTATAACGTTTAATTCTCGCCGATTTTTGCAAACATGGCTTTGTGACCATTTTTCATCACAGATGAAACATAAGCCCTTCGCCCTTTTCTCCATCATCTCGCGATGAGTGAGCTTCATTCTACTGGAATTTGAGTTTGTTGCCATAGGTAGATAATGGGTGTTGGGTTGTGTGGGATTTCTGGAAAATGAATTAGGATAATGGTTTTTATGGGTTAGTGGGTTTTGAGGTGGGTTTCTTAAATGGGAGGGCAAGTGTACGGGTGGTATTTTGTGGGATGGCACGTGTTTTGTTGAGTGGGGTAGGGGGTGTTATTGGAAATTGGGGTTATAAGTGGGTTTTTGCTTTAAATCTATTTTTTCAGCCAAGGACATTGCGTGATCAACATTCACAGGTTCAAAGAGCCTCAATTCCTTCCTGACATTCTCTTCCAATCCCTTGAAGTACGCCCCCATCAGATAATTTTCAGGTATGTCTCCCAAGGGATTCGCCTTCTCCACGAACTCCAAATTGTACTCCGCAACAGAATTTACTTGTTCCACCCTCATCCATTGCTCATGTAAAGTCCCCTCCGCATCCGACCGAAAACGCCTCAAAACCATCCCCTTCAATTCTTCCCACCTTTTAATGGGTCGCCGATTGTGTTCCCAGTGGTACCATTGCAGAGCTGCTCCGCCTAGGCTTATGACGGCAGCCTCTACTTTTTTCTTCTCATTCAAGCCACAAAAAGTGAAGTATCTCTCAGCTTGAATCACCCAACCATCCGGATCCTCCCCATAAAACATGGGTAAGTCAAGCTTCCTTCCTTTCCATGTTCCCCTATCTTCATCTGGGATAATGGGTTGGGTTTCTCTCTCTTCTTCATATGGTGAAAATTCGGTTTGTATTGTGTTTTGGGTTGGGGTATTTGGTGTGGGTTGATTTGGGATGGGTTGATTTTGTGGGTTTTGGACCAGTGGGTTCATAATTTCGGGGTTGGTAAGTTTGTCATTTAAAAGCTGGATTGTTTGGCTTAAAGTGGACATCTCAGTAGCGAGATTACCATGGTTTTGGGTAATGGTGTGTATTTGTGAGCTTAGATTTTGGGTAGTTTGGTGAATAGCACGTATTTCACCCTCTAGGCGATCTATGCGCTGGGAATTGTTCACCATTGCTCTGATACCAGGTTTGATATGAACAATAGTATTAAGTTCAATTAAGGCGGTTCATTTTAATCTTCTATAGGCTTGGTTTGTTTTTATTTTTTACAAAAATTTTAATTTATCTCTTTTTTTTTTTAAATTCAAAATGACTTGCAACAACAGGTAGCAGGTAACTTGAGTGTACCCAAAGCAAAAACCCCCTAAATTCGGATTAAGAATACCTACAATCGCACTAAGCGCTCATAGAAACTAGAAGTATACTAAACCAACAAGAGTTAGTGAATAGTTGATGCAAACCTAAGGCTGATTTAGAACCTTTCCAATGCAATGCTGATGATGACTCCCTTAGTTTCCTTTGAGATACCCACAGAAACTCTTGGTGATGGTAGAAAAGTCTCAAAATGATCACAATCAGATTCAAGAAATGACTTCTTGGCCAGATGGTGATGATGATTGATGATCTTGGTTCCTGCTCCCAAGCCCTTCAATCCCTCTTATACAACACAAGGTTTCCTCCCCTTGATTGTATAATTCCTCAGAGATGTTCCAAAGGCAAGGTTGCACACACAAACTCCAAAAACAACAAAAATGATTTTCTAAATCACCCCTTGTATACTTATTGATTTCAAAAACCGAGTGTTTACTAGAGGTGTTCAACGGGCCGGGTCGGGTCAAAATTTAAATGGACCGGGGCGAGACGGGTCATGTCAAATGTTAAACGGGTCGGGGCGGGTCAAGACCAATTAAATGCGGCCCAATTTGACCATTTTTTAGAAGTTCATAAAATAAATTTTTTTATTATACTTTATGGTCCGATGGATCGACCCACTTATGTATATAATAATATCATTTAAAAATATTAAAAAAAAGTGGTAATTTTTTTCCGCAATTAATACTTATAAAGTTATAATTATCCGACCTGGCCCGACCCTACCCAACCCTTTACACCAAGGCCCGTTATTGACCCACTCCATTATTGACCCGACCCGCTAATGACCCGTTAAAATATGACCTGACCCTTGACCCGTTGGGTCGACCCATCCCATTGAACACCTCTGGTGTTTACACAAGGAAGGCTCTCTTTATATAGGCCTCTTTACACATAACGGTCGTAAAGGCGGCTTAACTAACAAGAATCAACCTATAAGCCTCACGTGCCTTACATGTGCAACTTTAAAAAAGACAAACAAACAAATGTTTAAACTATACATGCCTAATTTCTGATAAGCTGCCTGCCAGCCTTCCTTCAGCAGGTCTTCTAGTGATCCCTCTGAACAATTAGGAGAGGCTTAGGCCCTTGGGGGTTAAATCCATGTATGGAGATGACATTTATACCCTTTTCCAGGTCTAGTGGATCCACCTCTGTGCTCAGGATGTTCAGCCAGGTCTACTGGTTGGCAGGCTATCCTGTATCTCTGAAATTGTAGTCTGTCTGTGTGTTTGGTCCATTGGTGTGTTCTCCAGGTGATGGCTTGGCTTTCTCAGGACCAAAACATGATCTTAGTTTAGTTTCCCAGCCTTCCAATGCATCAAGGGTTATCTCCTGCCTTCCATGATGTTTTGGTGCAAGTGTTAATGTAATAGCCCTATTTTAAAGCCTCTTATAATCTTAACTTAAATAGTCTTGAGTAGTGATTTGTGCTAGTAATTTATCTAATTATTTATCCTTAAG
The DNA here is from genome assembly GCA_019776075.1 of Amaranthus palmeri. NCBI lineage: Eukaryota > Viridiplantae > Streptophyta > Magnoliopsida > Caryophyllales > Amaranthaceae > Amaranthus > Amaranthus palmeri. The sequence goes on from JAAKBH010000893.1 coordinate 65,122, forward strand.
TGCCAAACATGATGAGAGTTTAAACCTTAAAACTTTTAAGTTTGAATAAACTAAGTTTTGTTTTGTTAATTGTTATTATTATATTTAAAGTAAAGATTCCAATGTCCTTAATTTTATCAAAATTAATTTGATTTACTATAATAACTTAAATTTCGTTCTAAACTTGGTTGATTTGATAAATATATTAATTTGGTTTATTATTCGAAAACTTTATATTATTTGCAAATAATTTCATAAACTATGTTTACAAAAGCTCATTTTAAGTTATTTAATAAAAGTAATTATATTTTTATATAAAGAAAATATATTTATCTAATTACAATATATTATGAGAAAAAAAAAAGGGTTAATGATATTTTAGTTATTTAGTGTTTAAAAATAAGTTTTGGTTATGGATTAATATTGTTTTCACACAAAAACATACTATTGCCTAAAAACAAGTATTTCAGAATTTTATCAAAACTTTTATCTTACTTCTAAAATCATTTAAAAATAGTAAATGAGTGTATTTTGACCCCATCTTTTACCATATCCTTCACATGCATGTTATTGAAGATACCAAACCATTAGATGGAGGTAGCTTATGCTATAATTAAAGAAAAGAGTGAAGATTTGTACAAAGGTCAGATTCAGCTACAGTTTTGCAGGGTCTGAAAGATACCCTAATTTACATAAGCTATACCCTATGTAATTGAGTGCTACCACTTGGAATAGTTTCCTAACACTCTAAGCTTTCTATAGGTACCTTACACGTCCTTATATCCCTCCAGAAATGAGAGATCCATCCCCATCTTTCTACCACTTCATCACAACAGTTTCTGGCAGCTTGTATACCTTCAATAAATCATCCTTTTTATCCCAAGTTCTCTTAATAAGTGCCTCATATTTTTATACCATAATATTGTAGACATCCTAAGCTTTCCATTGATACCTCACACGCACATATATAAGCTATATAAGTCCCTCATCTTCAAGCAAACATTCACAACTTGTTGTTCTTTTTTTGGTCAGCTTTATACATGAATACAACTTGAAGTGTTTACCCATATTCCTCTTCATGCATGTATAAATAAACCTTATGGTGGTGTTGTACATAAAATTCCTCACATTTTAAACCCAAGAATTGCATCAATTGGTGCATGAAAGGTTATGTTTTGCCTTCAAACATTTTGTATAGCTATGAGTAAGCAAATTTCAAACACTTTCTGTTTTGTGGATTTTCGACCATCTTCTCCTCATTTTAATACTATAGTTTGTTCTTAAGAAATATGGGTCTTGGAGTTGTGAGCAATTAGACACTTGAATAATTAGATTTGGAGTTCGGAGCTAGAGGTTATGAGCATTTTAGTAAGACATGCCGAAAAGGGACTTATGATGGTTTTAGTATTATTATTTTGGGAGCTTGGATTATTTTCTTGCAAACTTGAAGATTATTCTTGGAGATTATCTCCTCTTTTTTTTGGAGTTCTTATTTCTTAACATTTCTCTTGCTTCCTTGGTGACTCATGGTACACACTTCTTAACCTTCTTACTATGTGACATTTATATTATATTTACTTGAGTATGCGAAAGATATGACAATATGTTAGATTGATTAAATTTTACCTTGCATGTTCACTTAAAGTAAGAATGACACATTTTTGTGTTCAAAGTAAAAATAAGGTGCTTATTATAAGTTTAAGTATATGGATGTTATAAGTTGAAAATTTATGATATTATATATATATTAATGTTAGACTTGTTATTCATATGTTTATATTATAAATTTTCAAGTATTGCGATTATTACCCGAAATCGATATTAAATTAAAGTCACAAAAGAAAATATATAAATCTGAAAATTTCTCATTTATATGATATTAATGATGGATATATGTTTATTATGTGTATTTTCAATTTAATGTTCATGCATGTAAATTTTATGAAATTCTATTATGTAAAAATGCGTAAAAATGGTGTTTTGTGATGTTTTTGTGAAGTTCTTGTAGTGAATAAATTTTGTGTAAGCTTAGTAACTTTATGAATGTATTTTATATGAACTCCAAAGTAGAAAATGTTTTTAAAAATCATTTATGTTTAATTCAATGAAGTTACTTCTTTAAAATTGTCATTTATTGAATTTTAAGTAATAAAATATGTTCTAATATATATTAAGGGGTTAAATATAATATTAATGGATAAAACATTTTATAAAATCATATTATTATGTTTTCTACAAGTTTGGACTAGAATATAATCTTTTGGTATTTATCTATGAAATTTTTATTAAGTGTTATACTACTTATCGATAAAACGTAGAATGCTAAAATATGAAATAAATATTAAATGAACTATTTTGGACTTGAAATTTTTATGAGACTCTTATATGGACAGTAGGTTTAAAATTTCATCATTGGATAAGTTTATAAGACCATCTATTGACCCTTGTGAATTTTAAATAAAAAGGTAAATCCTAAACCGATAAAATAGAAAAAAAAAAAAAAAATACTAAATGGACTATTTTTGACTTGAAATTTTTATGAGACACTCCCATATACATTAGGATCATATGAGGACTCTTGGATAAATTTTTCGTGGACATTAAGGACATCAACAATTTTATGTCGGTTTATCGGTAAATTGGTCAAACAATTTAGTTACAATTTATAGGCTCGTTTTCTTGAACTTTCTGGTCTAAAACTCACTTCATATAACTTCTACATCTCTAATATAATTTTATAATATTTTAATTAGTTATTATGAGTTTTTAATTAATTTACTTGTTTAATCGATGGAAATTCCTTCATAAATATTATGAAATGTTTTCCTTTTGTTTTATACTTTTGTATAGTCTTGTAGAGAATTTATATAGCCTCTGGAACCTTTTTATAATTGGTGAAATTTTATTTACTGATAATCTTTTAATTGTTGAATTAACAAATATGTTGACTATTCCCTAAGAGGATGTTGACTTGAAGTTTGACTAGACTAGGATCGATTTATAGCAATGTGAAATAGATAACATGAAGCCTTGTTTGAACTTATGTGTTCTTGGATGAATGACTCTGATAGTAAGGAAATGTCGAACCACGGACCGGCGTGTAATCCGGCGCCCGTGTTTCCCGGCACGTAGAAATGCGGGGTAAGACAGGGGGACCGAGAGAGTCCCATCCTGTAGAAGCTCGAGCATAAATATTGGTGGAGCGACGGCTCCCATCACAGTTAGAGTTTGGAATATGTTCCTCCTCTAGCCAGACCCTTACATATATCAGAAAGTCATTATTATGTGTGTGTGCGAATGTGATTTTGGGATCTAATTAAGTAGATCCATCAGATGAACCTTATAGTTACCAAGTGTAGGTGACTATAGCAAAGATATTTTATCTACATTCATGTGATGAATGTGAAAAATTGTTGAAAGTATTTGAGAACTGAAAATGAAAAACGAGAACCGAGGAACTTAAATCAAGTTCTGAAATGTACTTTCCATATCTTGTGAATATATTATGATATTGTCATAGTATTGCATTGTTGAGGAGTTTGTACTTGGCGTTAGGCGCTGATTCCGATTCAAACGGCTGTCATCCGTATCATGGATGGCAGTATTTTGCAGGAAGGTTTAGCTTCAAGTTTCGATCCAGGACGCAACATTTATTTTCTCTATCAAGGAATTAGCCTCGTTTTATTTTAGTTATTGGTAACTTTAATGATCATGGTGTATTTATGCTTTTATTACGATTTTAGAAAAAAAAAAAACATGTCTTATTCTCTCAATTGTAATATTTCAAACTTGTGTTTTTAATCGATTTTAAATTTCAGTGAATTTTAACAATTTGGAATTTAAGACTTTCAAATTATTTATTGTAAACATAATTATTAGTGTGAATTATATACCTGGATTGTCGCTCCTGTTAAAAATGGTATCAGAGCATGGTTTGCTTTAGTGAGTGCGCGGATCTCCATATCCGAGCGTTAAGGATTCATAGGTTATAAATTAGGTTGAGGAAGAGTTATGATTATTAGTTTGAAAAGAATCAACACAAAGGTAATTTTAGAATGTTTTGGTTTGATTGATTGATTATGGATATTATTAGATTTATATCTTAATGGTTGAGCACTTACGGATTTTTGAGGATTTTCAGTTACTTGAAAGTGGGTTGTTGAGAATTATTGTGATAAGGATTTGTGGAATATAAAGATATAATACTCATTACTTGAAGGTGATAAATTCTGGATATTTGTAGAGTTTGACCTTGGTGATTTTTTTGTCATGACTAGGGAGAATGCTTGATTTGGGAGATTAATAGATAATATAAGGTGTGAAGAGGTTTGGAGAAATACATCTAGTTTTGATTGGTGAACGAATGAGTTACCTTACATATGAAAATAGAATTATTGTATGATGTTTATGATGAAAAACAATCGGCAATACGAATCAAGTACCTTCTGATTAAATTTGAGGATTTAAACAGATGAATTAAGGAGTTATTAATTAGGTCACATGGTGGATTCATATTATTATTGGTGAACAAAGTTTCCCTCAAGAGATATGGATGAATATCAAACGAGTTTGAGTGAGTTTGAATGAGTTTGTGTGCTTATCTGAAATAAGGAAAATGAATTAATGAAAAGCTTATTATTTGTGATTGGAATCAATGAAAATGATTACAAGGGCTTATGGTAGTAACAAAATGTTCTGATAAGGGGAGTTGTATTGCGATGAAGTTGCCATGTAATTTAGATGACTAATTATAAAGGTTTTGTTAATTGGAAGTTTAATTATCTTAAAGTTGGGGACATGTATTGAATGATTGAGTTCTAAATAAAAATGTTGTTCCATAAATGTCTTTAGGAAGAGATAGTTGAATGAACTTGCTATGCTTAACGGTACACCAATTTTGTGTTGAGGACAAAAGAAAGAGGCAAATATGAAATTTTACGAAGTGGGCAACTAGAAACTTATGATGCAACTACTGGAGGGTGAGAAAATCGATTTGGGGTTATGATCACTTACCATGTAATGAAATTGAGGACTTCAACTTAGATTTAAGAGTTGATTTACACAAAAGTTTTCCAATAATCCTTTTAAAGAAAATCTTTATCAACTTAATGAAAATCTTTTTCAGTTTTTGAACCACTAATTTGCCCTATTGAGAAATTTTACCCTTGATACTAAAAATCAAGTTAGACTGAAGACCTGATCAATCTTTACTCTAATCTTTGAAATTAGAAATCAAGTAATAGTAGAATTTTCAAGATAGTGGCATATTGTGGGGCTTAACCAGTATTTTAATAAGCGATGATTTTCCTTTAAATTTTTTTATTTTGATTTTTGACTGACATTTAATTATTGTTTTCTCTAAAGTTGTATAATTTGTTTAACACAAAAACTTTCTAATTTTTTTTTTAAGGACGAAACTTCTTAATTTGGACAACTCGATTTTTTTTTTTAAACAAGGTTTCATAATTCTCATTTTGATAAAATTATTTTATTTTTCTCTATAATTCGTTAAAAGAGTTTTTAATTTAAGTAATGAAAAAAAATCTTCAATAAATTAATATTTAACAACAAATTCCAAGGTAGATTGAATAACCAACTATGAGTAGTACTTTATCAACGGAGTAATAAGACTATATCTTAATAATAATAGTAGTAAAAGTTGAGATGATTGCAATTGTATTATTGAATATTAGCTATGTGCTAGAATTTGCAATTAAACATAAAAAGTTATGTGCAAAGATTATATTTTAGAGAACATTATCTCATGATTGATGGTTTGCTTGAATGTTTTACTTATGTGTTAGAATTTGACATGACTAGAATGTTCAGTCTAAACCTAACATATTTATGATAGAAAGAGTCACTACTTAAGTGGTGAAGTTTAAAAATAATTATATAAATTCTAAGGAAGAATAAGAAGTGTGAACAAAAAGTATAAATTATAATTTTTGTACATATATAAAGGAATAACTCAAAGTCAAAATAGCGTAAGGATGTAATTGATATCTTGGTTGAATCAAGACTGTCATTGCAATTTCGAGGACGAAATTGTCTTAAGGGGGAAAGAATGTAATAGCCCTATTTTAAAGCCTCTTATAATCTTAACTTAAATAGTCTTGAGTAGTGATTTGTGCTAGTAATTTATCTAATTATTTATCCTTAAGTGCCAAACATGATGAGAGTTTAAACCTTAAAACTTTTAAGTTTGAATAAACTAAGTTTTGTTTTGTTAATTGTTATTATTATATTTAAAGTAAAGATTCCAATGTCCTTAATTTTATCAAAATTAATTTGATTTACTATAATAACTTAAATTTCGTTCTAAACTTGGTTGATTTGATAAATATATTAATTTGGTTTATTATTCGAAAACTTTATATTATTTGCAAATAATTTCATAAACTATGTTTACAAAAGCTCATTTTAAGTTATTTAATAAAAGTAATTATATTTTTATATAAAGAAAATATATTTATCTAATTACAATATATTATGAGAAAAAAAAAAGGGTTAATGATATTTTAGTTATTTAGTGTTTAAAAATAAGTTTTGGTTATGGATTAATATTGTTTTCACACAAAAACATACTATTGCCTAAAAACAAGTATTTCAGAATTTTATCAAAACTTTTATCTTACTTCTAAAATCATTTAAAAATAGTAAATGAGTGTATTTTGACCCCATCTTTTACCATATCCTTCACATGCATGTTATTGAAGATACCAAACCATTAGATGGAGGTAGCTTATGCTATAATTAAAGAAAAGAGTGAAGATTTGTACAAAGGTCAGATTCAGCTACAGTTTTGCAGGGTCTGAAAGATACCCTAATTTACATAAGCTATACCCTATGTAATTGAGTGCTACCACTTGGAATAGTTTCCTAACACTCTAAGCTTTCTATAGGTACCTTACACGTCCTTATATCCCTCCAGAAATGAGAGATCCATCCCCATCTTTCTACCACTTCATCACAACAGTTTCTGGCAGCTTGTATACCTTCAATAAATCATCCTTTTTATCCCAAGTTCTCTTAATAAGTGCCTCATATTTTTATACCATAATATTGTAGACATCCTAAGCTTTCCATTGATACCTCACACGCACATATATAAGCTATATAAGTCCCTCATCTTCAAGCAAACATTCACAACTTGTTGTTCTTTTTTTGGTCAGCTTTATACATGAATACAACTTGAAGTGTTTACCCATATTCCTCTTCATGCATGTATAAATAAACCTTATGGTGGTGTTGTACATAAAATTCCTCACATTTTAAACCCAAGAATTGCATCAATTGGTGCATGAAAGGTTATGTTTTGCCTTCAAACATTTTGTATAGCTATGAGTAAGCAAATTTCAAACACTTTCTGTTTTGTGGATTTTCGACCATCTTCTCCTCATTTTAATACTATAGTTTGTTCTTAAGAAATATGGGTCTTGGAGTTGTGAGCAATTAGACACTTGAATAATTAGATTTGGAGTTCGGAGCTAGAGGTTATGAGCATTTTAGTAAGACATGCCGAAAAGGGACTTATGATGGTTTTAGTATTATTATTTTGGGAGCTTGGATTATTTTCTTGCAAACTTGAAGATTATTCTTGGAGATTATCTCCTCTTTTTTTTGGAGTTCTTATTTCTTAACATTTCTCTTGCTTCCTTGGTGACTCATGGTACACACTTCTTAACCTTCTTACTATGTGACATTTATATTATATTTACTTGAGTATGCGAAAGATATGACAATATGTTAGATTGATTAAATTTTACCTTGCATGTTCACTTAAAGTAAGAATGACACATTTTTGTGTTCAAAGTAAAAATAAGGTGCTTATTATAAGTTTAAGTATATGGATGTTATAAGTTGAAAATTTATGATATTATATATATATTAATGTTAGACTTGTTATTCATATGTTTATATTATAAATTTTCAAGTATTGCGATTATTACCCGAAATCGATATTAAATTAAAGTCACAAAAGAAAATATATAAATCTGAAAATTTCTCATTTATATGATATTAATGATGGATATATGTTTATTATGTGTATTTTCAATTTAATGTTCATGCATGTAAATTTTATGAAATTCTATTATGTAAAAATGCGTAAAAATGGTGTTTTGTGATGTTTTTGTGAAGTTCTTGTAGTGAATAAATTTTGTGTAAGCTTAGTAACTTTATGAATGTATTTTATATGAACTCCAAAGTAGAAAATGTTTTTAAAAATCATTTATGTTTAATTCAATGAAGTTACTTCTTTAAAATTGTCATTTATTGAATTTTAAGTAATAAAATATGTTCTAATATATATTAAGGGGTTAAATATAATATTAATGGATAAAACATTTTATAAAATCATATTATTATGTTTTCTACAAGTTTGGACTAGAATATAATCTTTTGGTATTTATCTATGAAATTTTTATTAAGTGTTATACTACTTATCGATAAAACGTAGAATGCTAAAATATGAAATAAATATTAAATGAACTATTTTGGACTTGAAATTTTTATGAGACTCTTATATGGACAGTAGGTTTAAAATTTCATCATTGGATAAGTTTATAAGACCATCTATTGACCCTTGTGAATTTTAAATAAAAAGGTAAATCCTAAACCGATAAAATAGAAAAAAAAAAAAAAAATACTAAATGGACTATTTTTGACTTGAAATTTTTATGAGACACTCCCATATACATTAGGATCATATGAGGACTCTTGGATAAATTTTTCGTGGACATTAAGGACATCAACAATTTTATGTCGGTTTATCGGTAAATTGGTCAAACAATTTAGTTACAATTTATAGGCTCGTTTTCTTGAACTTTCTGGTCTAAAACTCACTTCATATAACTTCTACATCTCTAATATAATTTTATAATATTTTAATTAGTTATTATGAGTTTTTAATTAATTTACTTGTTTAATCGATGGAAATTCCTTCATAAATATTATGAAATGTTTTCCTTTTGTTTTATACTTTTGTATAGTCTTGTAGAGAATTTATATAGCCTCTGGAACCTTTTTATAATTGGTGAAATTTTATTTACTGATAATCTTTTAATTGTTGAATTAACAAATATGTTGACTATTCCCTAAGAGGATGTTGACTTGAAGTTTGACTAGACTAGGATCGATTTATAGCAATGTGAAATAGATAACATGAAGCCTTGTTTGAACTTATGTGTTCTTGGATGAATGACTCTGATAGTAAGGAAATGTCGAACCACGGACCGGCGTGTAATCCGGCGCCCGTGTTTCCCGGCACGTAGAAATGCGGGGTAAGACAGGGGGACCGAGAGAGTCCCATCCTGTAGAAGCTCGAGCATAAATATTGGTGGAGCGACGGCTCCCATCACAGTTAGAGTTTGGAATATGTTCCTCCTCTAGCCAGACCCTTACATATATCAGAAAGTCATTATTATGTGTGTGTGCGAATGTGATTTTGGGATCTAATTAAGTAGATCCATCAGATGAACCTTATAGTTACCAAGTGTAGGTGACTATAGCAAAGATATTTTATCTACATTCATGTGATGAATGTGAAAAATTGTTGAAAGTATTTGAGAACTGAAAATGAAAAACGAGAACCGAGGAACTTAAATCAAGTTCTGAAATGTACTTTCCATATCTTGTGAATATATTATGATATTGTCATAGTATTGCATTGTTGAGGAGTTTGTACTTGGCGTTAGGCGCTGATTCCGATTCAAACGGCTGTCATCCGTATCATGGATGGCAGTATTTTGCAGGAAGGTTTAGCTTCAAGTTTCGATCCAGGACGCAACATTTATTTTCTCTATCAAGGAATTAGCCTCGTTTTATTTTAGTTATTGGTAACTTTAATGATCATGGTGTATTTATGCTTTTATTACGATTTTAGAAAAAAAAAAACATGTCTTATTCTCTCAATTGTAATATTTCAAACTTGTGTTTTTAATCGATTTTAAATTTCAGTGAATTTTAACAATTTGGAATTTAAGACTTTCAAATTATTTATTGTAAACATAATTATTAGTGTGAATTATATACCTGGATTGTCGCTCCTGTTAAAGTTAAGGTCAGAGTCCTTTGTGAGGCTTGTTCTGTGTCTGATCTTGAATTGGCACTTGAAACATTTGTTTCAATAGCCATACTTAATCACCATTTTAAAATGTCGATGAAAAGTACCATAGATTAATCTCTATATGAGTTTATGGCCTTGGTCCCCACTATTATATGGTGCATAGTTACCCGGAACGCGGGATGCCGGAGCGTTTTCCGATTGGGAACGGCCGTAGCCAAATGCGGAACGGTGGCGTACCTGAACACTGTGGAACGCGTACCAAATCGCTCCCGTGGGCGACCCCAAATCATCATCTCCAGCCGGTTTTCTATGTCTGTGTTAACTATTAAGTTTTTTTGGTTTTTTAAGGTAAATGTAGAGATATCTAAGAATGGAAGAAAAAGAAGAATTGATAAGTTAAGGAAAAAATGAAACGAAGAAGAAGGCCAGACTGAGAAAATGAGACTAAAGAAGACGAAGAGGCTGTAGATGCACTTTACTTTTTGAAATCTAGCTATTTACTTTTTGAAATCTAATTTACTTTTGTCAGACTTCTTTTGGGAAATGTGATAGGCTTCTCAAGGAAGCCAAGCATTTTTTTAAAAGAATTTAAGGCTATTTTTATTAATTTTATTATTATTATTATTATTATTATTATTATTATTATTATTATTATTATTATTATTATTATTATTATTATTATTGTTGTTGTTGTTGTTGTTGTTGTTTTTATTATTTTTATTATTATTTTAAAAATCAATAATAAAATAAATAAGGCTATTATTATTTTTTTTTAAATAAAAAATGACAAATTAGAAATAATACATTTGTATGCTACACATGAGGGAATATTAAGGAAGGTGTTTATCATTTTGTATGGTGCATATTTCCTGTAAAGAGTAGAATCAAGTGATTTAATTAGAAAATGAGGGAATATTAAGGATTAAGGAAGGTGTTTATCATTTTGTGTGCACTAAGTCCAGACTTACTCTTAATATCTTTTTTAAGTTTTAGAAATAATACATTTGTATGCTACACAAATGTGCTAGGCTGTACTGCTGTTATTTTTCTGTTTTTCGAACTTGTTATCTTAATTTATGAGTTCTGACCATGTTTTATTTATCACTTTTTTCGTTGTATTTAAGGAATTGGCAGAACCATCTATAAAAGATGCTTTCAGTTCATGTGTACAGCAAGGGGCGAAACGTGTTATCATAAGTCCATTCTTTCTTTTTCCTGGTCGACATTGGCATCAGGCAAGAAATTACATACGCTTCTCTACATGGTCATATTGAATTTCCCAAATTGTATGCAGGGGTTTTATTTGTCCTAGTGCTCTCTCATTACAACTAGATTTCTCATACAGAATGTTATTTATCTCAGTTAATTTAAAACTTGGATCCGCGCAAGGATGCCATCTTTTTTGTAGATCGTTTTGCAGAAAGATTTTGATCCTATTATCTTCAGACGTTAATGTTAATTGGATTTTTATTACCATTGTACAGGATATTCCTTCCCTTGCAGATGCTGCTGCACTGGAGCATCCGGGGATTAGCTATCTTGTCACTGCACCATTGGGTCTGCATGAAAAACTTGTGGTATAAACATCACCCCTTTCTCATGATGTCTATGTTAGCACCATATTTTCATGTACCTAACCTGAAATAGTGTCTGTGCCTGTCTGTCTTTCTTCTATTTTCGTGACGTAAATTATTGTGAAATTTGAGTTAACCACAAGTGTTGTTTTACTGAATGCAAGCTAAACTCTTGGAAGCATCGTCATATTTTAGTTAGTTGTCAAGAGAGATGTATAGAATGGAATGTAATGATCTAACTGTTGCAGGATGTTGTGAAGGACAGAATCGACTATTGCTTGAGTCACGTTGCTGGAGAAGTGGAGGAATGTGCAGTCTGTGCTGGGACAGGCAGGTGTAAGATTAAAATTCAGGATGCTGAAGCGTAGTATCCTCCTCTTGGATCGTAACTTCGTAAGTAACCACAACACAAATTGAACATGCCGAGAAGAGTGATGATGATGGCACCATTCACCATTTACCATCCACCATATGCCACAATTTTATTTTGGGTTGAAGAACGACGACTGCAACATTGATGCAATTCAAGAAGAAATCCAATCGTACATGTAAGGGAATTGGTTTGTGCATTGCTAATTTTTTTTGTTTGTTGGTATTCCACAGTCAATTGCAAGCATCTCACTTGACTTTGTTCCATAGTTATGTCGTGCCACACTAGTTTTGGCTTTGTCGTCTCATAAATAGGAATTAAGGTTCTATGTTTGTAACAAGTTGGAGTTATTAATTTGATGAAGCATATAAGATGACCACATGAGTATGGGATTATCATCTTGATGTAAATGTTAATTCAAGACTTCCTAAATGATTAAAGAAAAGAACAAATAAAAGAAATTCAACAGAATGTATGTTTGAATGAAAACAGAATAGCTAAAGCACAAGAACAAACTCAATACAATAGGATTTAGATTAGAGACAAGACAAACTTATACTCAAGAACACACTCAAAATATTAAAGACCTCTTGTTAGCTTTGGACAGACACAAAGATATGCAAGAAGAAAACACAAAGTTTGATTCATAAAACAAGTCTGAACTTTTCATTCATGAATATCATTCTTTAAATAGAGTTACAACAACAAAAGGAAGCTAAAAAACAAGAGGAATTAAGGCTGGGCGTCTAAAAATGGAGAAAAAGCATTGGAACTCACAAAACAACATTACATAGCCTCCTAAGCATGCATTAAGCTGATTTAAGTTGTTCCCTAACCATGTAGTAGCTAATTAATCAGTTTTAAATGCTAAAAAGAGTTTAAAATACATAACTAAATGTGGACCTATCAAAGTGACGTCCAACAACCTTATGTAGAGTCACTTAATCTTCAAACAAAGTTAGACATGTATTAAAAAAAGGCGTTACCATTGCGGTAAGCCTATTGCAACTTGTAAAAGGGTGACTAGTGATGGTGTGCTGTCGTCTACTGTTTTGCGGTTGTCATGTGGTTTCCCGTTGATGGAGACAATCAGACAGACGTGAATCGTTGGTAAGTAATTGCGACTGACGCATAGTGTTTAGGGCAAGGCGGTGAGGGTGAGAGACTGAGAAATAATTGTAAAATATCAATTGATAAGACCATACAATAAAATGAAAATCTAACAACAAAATAATTGAAAATTTCAAAAAACTATAAGAATAACAATATCACCATTATTATTGTTATAGCCTTAAAATTACAGGTGCTTCACCTCCAAATGCCAATGAAACTTACCATTAAATCCCAAAGAAGTACAGTTGTGATTGTCAATGATTTCAAAAGTAAACAAATTGTCCATTGAAAAGGAGGCGAATACCAATAGAAAGAACTTATGATTGTCACTGAGAAGGAGGCGAAGAGTTTTGGAGGGAAAGCAAGTACAGAGAACTAAAATACAATTAAAGTAATTGTCTGTTTGGCGTAAATATCAAGCCATTGATATTTCCAATAAATAAATACGTTTTACCTTCCCAAGTGTGAATTATTCTTGAGGCCCCTTTAATTCTTTCAATCTACCTACATATGAGCCCTTAAATATCAGCCGGTCTTGGCCGAGACCGTCTCATTCTGAGACGAGGCCCAGCCCACCTTTCTCTATTGGATTCCATCTTCTGGGCATTTTTCAATTCTAATCATAAAGGTATCAGTTTTGACCTTAAAGATATCAATTTCAATTTAATCATACCTGTATGAACTACATTAATCATGAATCTGAATATTATAAAATGAGAATTGAATAAATTAACAATGAAACTGAATACTATAAGAACTTAATACCCGTATGAACTACATTAATCATGAAACTGAATAGTATAAAATGAAAATTGAATAAATTAACAATGAAACTGAATACTATAAAAACTGAATACCTGTATGAACTATATTATATGTGATACGCTTTATGGTAACCACTGTCCACCTACAGGCTTGGAACCTCTCAGAATTTCCACACTTACATGGAGACAAAGCATGGGACGTAAGTTTTACAATCTTGTCTTAAAGTCACAAAGCAATGAAGAAGCAAGGAAGGTAGTACAAACACTATACAATGCAACAATTGATGAAGTTAATAAGATAATTGAAAAGGTAGTACAAAACTGAATGCAAAACACTACATTAATGTAATGTTTAGAATATGTATATTGAATTACATTAAGGTAGTACAAACACTACATTAATGTATTTCAATATACATATTCTAAACTTGAATGCAAAACTGAGCAAAGCAAGAGCAAAATTGATATCTTTAAGGTCAAAATTGATATCTTTAAGGTTTAAATTGAAATTTTTCCAGAAAAATGAATCAAACAAAAAAAAAAAAAAAGAAATTTGAAGGGCAAAGCACGCACGTGCAACACACGTGCCTATCATTGGGCCGGCCCATCTCCCGTCTCATAATGAGACCGTCTCGGCCAAGTTTTAGTGCTTAAATATACTGAACTTCTGCTTTCTTAACATGGGCCCTGGGCGGTTGCCCCTTGGGCCTACCCCCAGGGCCGGGCCTGTGGTTACTACTCATATTGTACTCAAATCAATGTTTTATTAAAAAAATATACAGAAAATGTTTACTATTAGTTGATAAAAAAATTCCATGACATATCGTATTGAATTACAATGCCGAATAAATGATTTTCAACTTATTTTCTAAGAAACGATATTTTTCCAAAAGCTCTAATTTCTGTAAACTACTTACGCCAAGCTCAGTAGTGCAAATTGGGAGACCGTGTGTATAGCACGCGACCCCACACCTAGTTGTATGAAAAAGAGTGTTAGGAGTATAGAAAAAGGTCAACTTAAGTAAGTGTAACACCCCTGAATTCCCGACCCCTTAAACGAAATCAAAATCGTGAAAGATGGAAGGAAAATTGGGTGTTACAAAAACAAAAAAAAAAAACAAGGAAAAGGAAAATAATTTAATTGATTTTTAAAGGTTAACTTTAAAGAGGTGAGAGAAAAATTCCGGCAGCATCTTCCCTAAAATTGTGCGTCTTTTGTAGGATAACAAAAGCTGTTTAAAAATCTAATAAAGCAAAGGCATCAACGGCCTCTCAAAACTATATCACAGCGGAATGATTCATCGCTGGCTTCTCACATCAACACGCCAAGCATGGATCGTATAAACTACGCACGAGCTGGCTTCTCACTTTAGCAAAAGGTAACACCATTTGGCTCCAAGGAACGGCAACTTTCCTCGAAATCCCCTCCTTCCCAGTCCAGATGAAAGACCTACAAATACTCTCCACCATCTTGATGATCTTTTTCGGAAGGCAGAAAATTTGGGCCCAAAAGTTCTGCATGCCCCCAATAACACTGCGCACGAGCTGGATCCGGCCTGCATAGGAGAGAAGCCGAGAAGACCAATACCCAATCCTGCCAATAATTTTATCCACCAAAGGTCTACAGTCTCTAGTGTTCAACTTCTTGGAATGAAGAGGTACCCCCAGGTATCTGAATGGAAATTCCCCCTCTTCCATGTGTAAGAACTGAAGAATCTGAAGTTTGCACTGATTCTCTATGCCGGACATGTAAACGTTGCTTTTACTGGCATTTGCCTCAAGCCCAGACGCCCTGGAGAATTTATTGAAAGTTTCCATCATACTCTGGATCGAAGTGATATCAGCTCTGCAGAACATTAACAGGTCATCCGCGAAAAGCAGATGGGTGAGGTTCACCTTCTTGCAGCGGGGGTGGAAATGGAACTCAGGATTATCTTTTTGCTTGGCCATAAGCCTAGACAGGTACTCCATTGCAATGGCAAAAAGATATGGGGAGATCGGATCCCCCTGGCGCAACCCTTTTCTTGCAGCAAACGGCTTAAGAGGCATCCCATTCACGAGGATTGAGAAGGAGACTGAGGAGACACAGGCTTTGATCCAGTCAACAAACCTAGGCGGGAAGCCCATCTCATTCATAACCGAAAACAGAAAGGTCCAGCTGATGGAGTCATACGCTTTCCGAAGATCCATCTTGATCATGCATCTCGAGCTGTTGTTTTTCCTATCATAACCTTTGATGATCTCCGCAGCAAGTAAAATGTTGTCTGACATCTGTCTCCCAGGGATAAAACCAGATTGAGCTTGATCAATGATCCCACCTACCACCTTCTGAAATCTGCCGGCCAGAATCCTAGATATGATCTTGTAGATAACAGTGCAGCAAGCAATAGGTCTGAAATCTCCCACTTTGTTTGCATTTTTGGTTTTTGGAATGAGGGTGACTGAGGTGCAATTGTACGGAGGGAAGATAGTACTATTGGCGAAGAACTCTTTGATGGCGCTAGTAAGATCCCCCTTGATGATACCCCAAGTTTTCTTAAAGAAGCAAGCATTGAACCCATCAATCCCTGGAGCTTTGTTATCATTCATCCCAAATAACGCATCTCTAATTTCCCCTTCATCTACATCTTGGATAAGCATCTCGCTGTTCTTGCTGTCTATCTAGGGCCCCTGTCTCATAATCTGCCTATCAATCACCTCAAGGTTTGGGTTTGCTTTACCTTGAAGGTTTTAATAGAATTGGGTGATTTCTGTGTTGATCTCTGGAGCCGTGCAAATCCACTTGCCATCCTTGTCCTGCAACTCATAGATACTGTTAGTAGCCCTTCTCTCCTTGATAGTGGCATGGAAGTAAGCAGAGTTTTCATCTCCATTTTTCATCCAGTTTATTCTAGATTTTTGGTGGAGAGCTTTGTCCTCTATTTTCCTCCATTTTCGAACTTGATCTGCGGCCTTCTTCTCTTGGTGATGGTATTCTTCCCAGGTTGGGTTGGATTGCATACCTGTCTGGATGTTATCAAGAGTATCCTCCCATTTTTTGATTCTCTCCTTTATCCCCGCGAACTCCCTAGTGTGCAAGTTTTTAAGACTCTTTTTAACATTGCTCATCTTGTACCATAGCCTCTGAAGCCCTTGCCCTTTAACCCTGATCTTCCATGCTTTTTCTACAACCTTAAGGAAATCTTGATGCTCACAAAGGTTGTTGAAGAAACGGAACGACTTGCTTTGATTCTGGTCGTGCTTCCCAAGATTAAGAATTAACGGAGTGTGATCTGAGAAAAGAGGGTTTGCGTAGAAAACACTCGCATGACTGAAGTTGGATAGCCATTGGATGTTCCCTAGCGCATGATCAATCTTTGTGTGAATGCGATTTTCCCCTGTCTCCTTGTTTGACCATGTGAACTCATGCCCTTTCTCCTGGATAGTGTGTAGCTCTCTGTTCTCTAACCATTGTAACATGTCACTAGTCTCATAAGAGGACACTTGAGTACCATTCTTCCTGTGCGTATC
>JAAKBH010000894.1:0-84080 GCA_019776075.1 Amaranthus palmeri
GTGCAATAATAATCAAAACGCCTGCATATATAAAATGTACCTAACCCATGTCTACCCATACTCTCAAAATGGTTTGACTTCGAAAACAAAAAAAAGCATTAAAGAAAACATGAAGCGTCTAGTAATAAGGATAGGAACCACTGGCTCTTGCTACCACCTTGTAACACCCTTGAATTTCCGACCCTCTAAATGGAACCAAAACCGCAAGAGAACGGAGGAAATTATGGTGTTACTTTTAAAATAAAATAAAAAATAAAGAAAAGATAAAAAGAAACTTTGATTGATTTGATTAAAGTGATTATAGAAAAACTTCCAAACAAAATCCTGCGGAAATTTCGGCAGCATCTGCCCTGAAATTGGATGCACCAAAAGAAATAAACAAGCAGTAAAACATCACGAAGAAGAGGCATCAATAGCCTTGTAGCTAAAAAAATCACGACAGGGTGATCATCGCCAAATCCTCTATCGACATGCTAAGTATGGATCGTGGTTCCCATGTAAAACAGTTGGGTTTTCCAAAATTATAACCATACTTTACAAGTCATTCAAGCTAATATAAAGAAATATTAAAGGTCGTACAAAATAAACCTTTGCAGCGGAACAAATTCTATTAAAAGGAGGGCATGTGCCTCAAACCAATAATATACATAATTTAAATTTAAAAAAAATCTAATGTAGCGTCAAATCAGTTATAGCGTTGCACGCATCAAGATTCTCACTCATTTCCCCTCGTATGCAATGCAAGCAAACGCCAAAACCTGCAAGATCTATCTACGATACCCCTGCTGCTCAACATAAGGTCATAGACCAACATGTCATAGCAGGGCCATCAAAGACTAACTATCAACAAAGCAACAAACAATACACCTTAGTAACTAAGAACATGTTATATATGTAACTAACAATCAACTTCAACAAAACAAGGTGTGGTAGACATTCTAATGAGTAAGTATCAACTTTAACTATTTCTCATTTCTATGTACTACTCAATGCCTTCACCATTTTCTATCTCTTCATTGATTTCATATATCCACTTATGTGACTAGAGGCCACCATATTAGGATTTGCAAGACCCATATGACAACAACTCAACCAAGGACGGTGACGGCCATGCCGGCGCCCAATGGCAAAGTATGATCAGACCCCCGTACAGTGACCATATACAGATGAGTCATGCCTCTGGGAACTAAACCAACTTGGGTACTAATCGAATGGAGTCACAATAACTATAAACTTAATATCTCATCCACAAGGGACTCATTCCCATTCATAAAACATAATTCAAAACTTATCAATATGGGATCATTTCCATTCTATCTCATATAATCCAACATTCCATTCTCGCGATATCAAAATCCATTCTCTAGCATCTCTACAGCCGATCCATATTTGAAACACTAACTTAATAATATTTAGGAAAATTTGCCAAAAATCCCAACTATCATCCGTTGGCCAAAAATAATCCCAACTATCGATTATTTTTTATTAATCCTAACTATTCATCGAATTTGCTCAAAATAGTCCCACAATACCATTTGAATTTCTTCTATTTTGTGTGCTCATTCACAACATGTGTCCCTTCTTCATCACTTTCATCATAATCAGAAACATTATCCCTGCTCAAATTCGAAGCAACTACAGTATCACCCAATAGAGGGTCTGGGACTGTTTTGAGCAAATTCGATGAATATTTAGAATTATTAAAAAATAATCAATAGTTGGGATTATTTTTGGCCAACGGGTGATAGTTTGGATTATTCTTGACAAATTTTCCTAATATTAATAGCAAATCATATTCAACATACCTCGTATAATATTGTTACGCAAAGAAAACATATTCAAGATGCATGCAAGAATTAGCTACTGTGTGTTGATCAGGACTTTACGTCCTTCAATAGTAATACCGCAAGTGCACGACGTAGCTTAGTACAACGGAAAGTACGGGTCGAATCAACAGGGAGTGAGAGTTAGTGTAACACCCCTGCCCCTCGGACCGCCGGTGACTACTCATGGAGACTGTAGTTAGCCCCACAAACCAACACAAGTCTTTCCAGCGCACTTTGGCCTCACTCGTGCGCACTGTGGAGTTCTTAAGATTGCTCTCCACCAAGCACGCTTAACTGTGGAGTTCTTAGCAAATGGACTCTCTAGAAAAGAAGAAGCACCTTGTTGATATGAGTAGTCTATCAATCTCTTTTCAAGCTAAATCTGGGGTATCACAGTTAAGTCAATAGCTTCTTAATCGATTAGTGCGTTCAAAATGTATAAAATAGTGTTTGGAGGTAGAAGTAATTAATACAAGCAATTAAAAAAATGGAACGAAAAGCGAAACATGAAAATAATTAAGAACACGATGAACTAAGGCAAATATAAAGTAATCAATTAGATAAAGAGGCATAGGCTAGGCTTTCTCACCAAGGTAAGGTAGTGTTTGCTAAACTTTAACCTAAGGTCATGGTTATGGGTTATTACGAGGAAGAACGTATCATAAATACTAATGTTCTCTCTCGAGCAACAATAGCTTCCTAAGACATACTCAACTACCTATTCTCATGAGCTAAGCATAGATTAAGACATGGAGCACACATTCATTATTTCCAATCAAAACATCAGCATATTCTCATGGAGATGATTCAACTTTTAAGCATAGATTATTGTTAAAAATCGATTTTTGCCCTCAATTCAATGACACTTAACAAGATAGAAAAACCTATGTTAAACCACAAACAACACAACCAAGCCAAAGCTAAAGATAACAATTCAAACTATATACATGGTGATCGAGCCTAAGCCAAAACAAACTACTCACTCATACTCACATTGAAGTTATAGATTGCAAACAAACTAATAATCATGGATGAATAAATTAAACTAGAGTAACCTAACAAGATGAGTACAATAAGTTGAAGAACAACAAGCATGAACATATGAAACCAAAGGCAAACAATCGCTAAATGACATGAATTGAAATCAATAAAAGCAAAGATAGAAGTTACTCTTTGATGAACAAGATGAATTGATGATTCAAAGTAACACCTTCCAAAAAGCTTCAATATAATACACCAATGATTCAAGAACCCAAACTGTAAAGCGTTACAATAAGGAATGAAATTAAGATTGTAATTCAAATTGGAAGTGTTTAATTGAAAAAGAAACTAGTGCTAAATAATAAATCTTAATTGAAATGAAAGTAAGCTAAGAATACATAAAAGTTACTCCTAAGTGAAGGGTGATATTTGAGATAATGAGCTCCCTCTTCTCCTCTAGTTATAACCAGCTTCGGTTCACAAGTGCAGGAGTAAGGTTGCTCGAGCTATCTTGGCTTGACCCAGTTTTGGTCGAGTGGCTTAAAATGGGCTATTTTGGCTCTCGTTTTGACTTAACTTCTTGACTTGGCTCATCGAGACCTTGCTCCCTTGAGCTTTCAGAGTTGGGTGAGCAACATATGTATCAAAATTGCTTAATTTGACGAGTTTTACCTGAAATGCAACAAACAACAAAACACCAAACCAAGCGTAAAATATATAAAACAAGCATAGCTATAGTCAAATTGTAACATAAACCGACTAAACAATGGGGATAAAAATATGAATAAAATATAGCTAACGCGTGTATTTACCTGCAACTGCAAGATAACAAGTCGCAAAAATCACTTCGAAGGAGGTTCTTATGCCCCTCTAATGAACCGGGCACCTATACACGTTTAAAACAAGACTAGTAAGTCTATTTGATTTCACTTGGGAGTTACTTGCTCTACGACGTACCCTACTTTGATCCTTACAAGCCACATCTAATTTGAATATGCAATCTAATCATACACACGACAAGTTTACAGACAACCAATGTCATATACCAATCAACTATGAGTTTCCATTAAACTCTAAAACAAGGCATGTTCAAGGGAAAAAGATTCAATTTATACACTATTGCAATAAAATAAGACTATGTCGCCTTAAATAGTATAATGTAGTGTATTACACTCAATTTCAATGTGTAATGATGATGATTTACAATCAAATTTGTTTCGTTTCTCAAGGATTGTGGTGACAAAGCATAAGAGTAAAACAGTTAGTAGCTTAAGCATCTCATAACCATAATAAGAAATTAGTTTAGCGACAATTGCATACTAACCATACCAATTAAACTTCAACCATGTTTCCACAATTACAATGACGACACTCAATCACCGCTAGCGACACATGATATAATAATTCTTTATTATTAATTATTAAATAATAATTCTTTATTATTACACTAGTGGAAAAAACGTCAATGGCTGCGGTTTTTTGACCGTTATTGGCTGCGGTTTTACCTCGCAACCCTTGGAATAGCAGCAAATGAGATTTTATTATTGGCTGCGGACATTACAACCGCAGCCTTTAGTCATTTTTCAAAATCAAAAAAAAACATTGGCTGCGGACATTTACAACCGCAGTCCTTTAGTCACTTTACAAAATAAAAGAAAATTCCAGATCTAGAAATCTAGAAATCAAAAACGAAATAAAATACAATGATAGAAATAAAAAACGAAACTTCAAGAACAAGAAATAAAGAAAATGAACAAGAAATAAAGAAAACGAAATCAAAAATTCCAGATCTGAACAAGAACAAAACACAAAAATACAAACTATTTATTAATAACCAAAAAAACGAAATAAACGAAATACAGAAATAAAAAAAATAAACAAAAATAAACAGAAAATGAAAAGAACAAGAAAAACATGGACAAAATACAAACTAAAATCTTCCAAAAATGAACGGAAAATAAAACGAACCAAAAACGAACCAAAATACAAACTAAAATCTTCCAGAAAATGGACAAAATGAACCAAAAACGAAATTACAAAATAATTATTAAAACAAAAATGGACAAAATACAAAATACAATGAACAGAAAATACAAATTACAGAAAAACGAAATAAAGCGAAATCGAGAAATCTAACAAAATACAATGAACAAAAATCTTCCAGATCTGAACAAAAACGAAATAATTTTACCAGGCTTCATCTTTATTTTACCAGGCTTCATCTTCAAGAACAAAAACGAAATTTGAAGCATTTGAAGGACCACATTTTCGGAAAACTTGAAGCATTTCCAGATCTGAAGACTTTTCGAAAAACTTGAAGCATTTTCGAAAATTAATGGATTTCGAAAACTAGGGTATAAGATATTAGAGGAAGAGGAAGCATTTTCAAAAAACATGAAGCATTTTCGAAAATTATTGGATTTCGAAAATGAAGGACTGATATCAGTAAATGGGTTAGGGTTTATGAGAGGAAGATGAACGAACACACTAGAGAAAGAGATTTCGAAAATTAGGGTATAAGATATTAGAGGAGGAGGAAGATGAAGGACTGATAGGGATATGAGAGGAAGATGAAGGAAACGACGCCTCAAAGGGATTTCGGATTTAATTAGCTAGGGTTTTAAGGAGGCACAAATCAATTAATATTAGGGTTTTGAGGCGCCTCAAAGGGATTTCGGCTGGGCTGGGCTTCACATAATAAATCAATTGGGCTTTTGGCTGCGGACAAGGGACAAACCACAGCCATTGAATTTTTTCTTTTAAATTATGGGTATTGGCTGCGGTTTGTGCCTTGTCCGCAGCCAATAAGTGTTTTTTTAAAATTAAGATTATTAGCTGCGTTTATCTTATACCCGCAGCTAATAAGCCAAAGCCAATGTGCTTTTGTCCACTAGTGGTAATTTCATTAAAAATTTTTATTAGTACTTTATTTATCATTACTAAACCAATAAAAACAATCACATTCACTACCATTGGAATAATTAATTTATATTAATTATTAAAAGTGACCAACAACCATAACTATCTTAAACCATCAAAATCACCATTATTAACCAAAAGTAACACTAATCAATTAAAGCTTTTACAAATTTATCCCAATAGCACAAAATCACTAAAATACATAAAAGTAGTACTTACTACCTTCAATTCCATCCCCAACACAAACCCTTATTTATTTTCAAATCTCACCTCTAACACTTGCCCATTATAAATTCGATCAAGATATAAATCAATTTAACTAAGATTCATGAATTTACCCAAAATTTAAAATTAAAAACACTATTTTAATAAGGATAAAGAAAAAGCTCACAAAACAAAGAATAGGGGAAGAGGCAGACGGTTGCTGGCGTAGGGCTGCGATTGGGCTCTTGCTGGCGGTCCACGGGTAGCGGTGGCTGGCCTAGTGGGGAAGGTTGGGGCTTTTCTTATGAGCTAGGAGAAAGAATGGAAGAAGGGAGATAGGAGAAAGAAAGAAGGAGAGGAGGGAGGCATGTGTATTAGATATTAGGAAAGGGTTTGCCTCACTTAAAAACCCTAACTCATTTGTTGTTTTATTGATTTGTTTTCTAGATTAACTTTCTCACAAAAGCCCACTAAGAAAAACTCACATTTGTTTTACTCATAGAAACTTTTTTTAATCCGATTAAATTCATATAATTCGAACCCCTTTATTTTAGTAATCGTAACTATAAATTTCATTATCATTATTTTTTTAATATAATTATGTTAATATTCACTAGTGGAAAAAACGTCAATGGCTGCGGTTTTTTTACCATTATAGGCTACGGTTTTACCTCGCAGCCCTTGTAGTAGCAGCAAATGAGATTTTATTATTGGCTGCGGACATTACAACCGCAGCCAATAGTCATTTTTCAAAATAAAAAAAAAACACATTTGCTGCGGACATAACAACCGCAGCCAATAGTAATTTTTCAAAATAAAAAAAAACTCGAAAATACAGATCTAAAAATGATTCAAGAACAAAGATTCAAGATCTTAAACGAAAAAATACAAAACATCATTAACGAAAACGAAAAATACAAATCTTAAACGAAAAATACAAAACATCATAAACGAAAACGAAAAATACAGATCTTAAACGAAAACGAAAACGAAAAATACAGAAGATCTTAAACGAAAACGAAAAATATAGATCTCAAACGAAAACGAAAAATACAGAAGATCTTAAACGAAAACGAAGAATACAGATCTTAAACGAAAACAAAAACGAAAGTACAATTTAAAACATCTTCAACTTTTCTCTAATTAAATTGTATCAGCACAAGACCAAAGTAGACCTGAAGAAAAGAAAAATGAATGGGCGTTTATGCTTGAGAATTAAACACAAAAATAAAAAAATTTGGATCTATGAAAGAAGAAAGAAGAGGCGTTTATAAGAAAGAAGAAAAAAAATAAAACAAGAACCTGTTTTGAAGAGTATGAAGAACGGCGCCTGAAGAACGGAGCATGAAGAACCTTTTTCTCTTCTCAAATTATTGCAAATAACTCGACAAATTATTGCAAATACTCAAAATGGGTACAAATTATTGCAAATACTCGAAATGGCGCCTGCAATTGATCATGAAAGAGAAGAAGGAAGAAGGAAGCTAGAAGGAGAAGAAGGAAGGAGACCGATTAGGGTTTTAGAATAAAGAAGGAAGGGATTATGAGCGCCGTTTTCTAATTGAATAAAGAAGGAAGAGGTTTTATTTAAATGAAGGAGCGAAATTAGGGTTGTTTAGAAGACTTTTGGGCCTGGGCTTCACAATGGCTGCAGACACTAATAAAACCGCAGCCCATTAGATTATTTGCTGCGGACACCTTTTAAAACCGCAGTCTATTCTACTTTTTTTTTTAATTTATATATTGGCTGCGTATACACTAAAACCGCAACCTATGTCTCGCAGCCAATGTCGTTTTTTCCACTAGTGATTTAAATTCGTGTGTGAATAAAATTTATTAAGACTAATTCAAAAATAATGTAATATAATGGTAAAATCTTTAAAAGTTATTAGAATATTAAATAATTAAGTCATTAAAATCTCGGGGTGTTACAGAGTTGACTTGTAGTTAGGGTGCATGTAAGGCATTACTTAATGGACAAGTAGGATCGAAAAGTCATATAAGCCCCTTGACTATAAGTTAAGGTCAAAGGGAAGTCAAGGTCAGCGGGAAATAAAAGTCAACAAGATATTTAAGTAATTTCACAATAACAATTAAATAAATAAATAATAAATAAATAAAATGTTACCCATAAAAATTCTAATTCTAAGCTTGCTCAATATAATCTTTAGTACTTCACAAAGATTAATTGTATAGTGCTTATATTTGGTTGCAAACCGTTGTATCAAGTAGGCGGAATAACGCTTTTAGAAAAACTAGATAATACCTCGAATTTCTATCAAGCATCCGTAGACAGTATAAACTTAAAGTATCTGTGATTTATGGTTAGTGTTTTTCTAAATTTCAATTTCTATATATATGTATTAGGTTGAAAAGGCTCATATTCTCGATGCAGTGCTTGTAATCTCTTCAAGTTTTACATGTATAAAACATATAACAATTTCCTCAGTATTTTCTTTTTTGATACAATGCAATTCTAATATCTGTTGAACATTTAGTGTATAATAATAATCCTGAGTATTTAATCACCAAAGTACTACTAAGGTAGTGGGACAGTTTAAGTCCGTAATGTATCGATTAAAGCTATAATAATAGTGGGACAATATACGTATTAATTTACGGGGTCCAAATAGGCGTTTTAAGATAACACAAGGAAAAGAAGAAAAAGTGGACAAAAGGTTTGCGCCGAGTCGGCGCTACCTTGGGTAGCCTCGTCGCCGACTCGGCGCTAGGCTACTGGGAACTCACTGTTTTGGCAGTGACTTAGCGTCGAGTCGGCGCCCACTCCTGTGGGCTCGTCGCCGACTCGGCGATTGCTCTCTGGAGTTGACCGTTGCTTTTCTTCCCGTTTTCTTTGAGTTTAATGCCTAGGATCCTCTCTTAATTCTCATTATTTCTGAGATTATGAGTGAGTATAATGCTAATTCATTAGCAATTGATTATGATTGCATTGAATCATAATCAATTGGGTGATTAAGGCTAAGGCTCCTCTATTAGTATAAATAGAGGTCCTTGGGTGTGTGTGTTCTTTGCACCATTCACTTGAAATCTCTGAATTCCTTCTCTTAAGCTTTTCTCATTTGTTCATTGCATACAAAAAAGTAATTAACTTTTGTTAGTGCAATTCCACAATTCATTGTTTCCTAAACACTTTGTTATTGCATAATACAACCTAAGTACTAAGGTTGTGTTGTAATCGATTGTATCTCGTTGTGAATTTCCAAACAACAACCCAAGTACCTTTGTGGGGGAAATATCACAAAAGGATAGTGAGCACACGCCTTCGATTTGTATCAAGTTTCCGGGTGACGTTCATCGTTACACAATAATCTTCAATTTACTTGTTACATTGTAATCATCTTGTAAGTTTATTTTTGTCATCAAACAAAGGGGTTTATACAAATTCCCGAGTTGTAATTTGTATTGCATTATATACTCTACGTAATAATCTTTTGTGATAATCTTCAAACGATGGCATCAATGAAGGACTTTACCTCTAACTTTGCTAAGTTAGAAAAGTTTGTCGGCGTCGACTTTAGACGTTGGCAAAAGAAGATGATGTTCATGCTCACTACCCTCAATGTGGCTTATGTTATAAGCTTACCCAAACCGGAAGTTGCTAAGTCGGATGATCCGGAAACGGTGATTCCGGAAACGGAGATCCTTGAACAAAACCGCAAACGTTCAAAATGGGAGAATGACGATTTCATTTGCCGGGGACACATCCTCAATGGAATGCAAGATGCATTGTTCGACATCTACCAATACCATGAGTCCGTAAAGGAACTATGGGATGCATTGGAGAATAAATACATGGCGGAGGATGCTAGCTCCAAAAAGTTTCTAGTAAGTAATTTTAATTCGTATATAATGGTAGAAGATCGCCCGATCATTGATCAATTTCATGAGTTGCAAAGAATGCATGCTAACCTTAAACTACATAAAATTGAAATTGATGAAGTATTTCTTGTTTCAAGCATAATAGACAAATTGCCTCCTTCATGGAGGGATGTTAGACATGCTCTTAAGCATAAAAGGGAGGAGATTACACTCTCCGACCTTGGACAACATATTATTGTTGAGTCTAGCATCCGGGTTCATGAGAACCGGAAGGATGATAATCCTAATGTACCAACGATTAACATGGTTGGGGAAGGGAAACCACAATCCCGTCCCGGAGATAAGAGGAAGAGGAATGACTCTTCTAAGGGGAAAGCTACTAATCCCAATGCCGAAAAGGTATGTTGGGAATGTGGAAAGCCCGGGCACCGAAGGAAGAATTGCTTCGTTCTAAAGAACAAGCAAAAGAAAGCCAAGGGGAATGGTCAAGCTTCTACAAGCAAGGGACCACCCACACAAGGTAATCTTGCATGTTTTGATGAAAATTCTAATATGAGTTTTTCTACTTTGAATACTAATATTAGTGCTTTGCAGGATGATTCCTTGGCTTGGTGGATCGATTCGGGGGCATCGAGACATGTATGCAATTCTACGCAATGGTTCAAAACCTTTAACAAGGTTGTTGATGGGGAGCATCTCTACATGGGAAACAATGCACCTATCAAGGTCCAAGGCAAAGGACAAGTTGAATTATTGTTTACTTCGGGGAATCTTTTAGTATTAAGAGATGTGTATTTCACACCCGAAATAGGTAGAAACTTAGTCTCGGGTCCTATTTTGAATCGGTTGGGCTACAAACTAGTGTTTGAAGCCGATAGGTGTATTATCTCTAAGAATAATTTGTTTATTGGTAGGGCTTATCTTTGTAATAGTTTATTTAAATTGTCTTTAGATTTAAATAAGAACTCTATATGTAATGTTTTGGATGATAATAAACATGATGATTTGCATTATTTGTGGCATGTTAGACTAGGACATGTAAATTTTGACAAAATTTCTTTTATGTCTAAACATGAACTCATACCTATGTGCAATAAAATGTCTAAAAATTGCAAAACGTGCATGTTAACTAAGATCACTAGAACACCGTTTAAAAGTGTTGAAAGAAAAACCGAAATTTTGGAGTTAATCCATAGTGATCTTTGTGATTTTCATAGTACACCATCTTTGGGAAACAAAAAGTATGTCATAACTTTTATAGATGATTTCTCAAAGTTTTGTTATGTGTATCTTTTGCATTCAAAAGATGAGGCTCTTGAACATTTTAAGATTTACAAACAAGAAGTAGAAATACAAATTGGTAGTAAACTTAAAAGGTTAAGAACCGATAAAGGAGGTGAATATTATGATCCGCTTTATTTCAATTCAATGGGTATAATTCATGAAACAACCGCCGGTTATGCACCACAATCAAATGGTGTGGCGGAGAGGAAAAACCGTACTCTACAAGAGATGGTTAATTCCATGTTATCCTACTCGGGTTTGAGTGATGGATTTTGGGGTGAAGCAATGTTGACGGCTTGTCACATTCTTAACCGAGTTCCAATGAGAACGAATAAGGAAACTCCTTATGAACTTTGGTACAAAAAGAAACCAAACTTAAGTTATCTTAAGGTTTGGGGTTGTAGGGCCGTTGTAAGAGTGCCCGGCAACAAGAAAAAGAAGCTCGGTGAACGTGGGCTTGAGTGCATCTTTATAGGCTATGCTATTCATAGCAAAACCTATAGGTTCTATGTTATAGAACAAAATGACTATATATCGATTCATTCGATTATAGAGTCAAGAGATGCCATTTTTGATGAAAATAGATTTTCATCATTGAGTAGACAAAGACATCTACAAAGTTGTACCAATGAAAGTGTTGATGATAGTCAACAAAGTTCACTTCTAGATGTTGATGAAAGTCAACAAATAGATGAACTTGATTTAGTTGATCCTATTCCTAAACGGAGTAAGAGACAACGGAAAGCGAAAAGCTTTGGACCGGATTTCCAAGTATACTTGGTTGAAGGTGATAGAAGTGAAGTATCTTCTAGTGTTCCATATTTATATAATGTGGAAGGTGACCCATTGACTTATAGCGATGCTATGGCATCACATGATAGTGCTTTTTGGAAAGAGGCTATCGATGATGAGATGCAATCCATCATGGGAAATAACACTTGGGTGTTAGTGGATCTTCCTCCGACTTGTAAACCAATCGGTTGCAAGTGGATTTTCAGAAAGAAAATGAAAATCGACGGTACTATTGATAAATTCAAAGCCCGTTTAGTGGCTCAAGGCTTTAGACAAAAGCACGGTATCGATCATTTCGATACATATGCACCGGTTGCAAGAATAACCACTATTCGGTTATTGGTAGCGTTAGCTACTGTCTATCATCTATAAATACATCAAATGGATGTTAAAACCGCATTTCTATATGGGGAATTAGATGAAGAAGTTTATATGAAACAATCCGAAGGGTTTGTTTTGAAAGGACAAGAACAAAAGGTGTGTAAACTTGTCAAGTCTTTGTATGGACTTAAACAAGCACCTAAACAGTGGCATCAAAAATTTGATGAAACTATTTTGTCCTTTGGATTCAAGTTGAATCAAGCCGATAAGTGTGTATATAGCAAGTTTGATAGCCATGGTAATGGCGTTATCATTTGCCTATACGTTGATGACATGCTTATTTTTGGAACTTGTATAACACAAGTTCAAGAGACAAAAGACTTTTTGTCTAGATCCTTTCAGATGAAGGATATGGGGGAGGCTGATGTGATCTTAGGCATTAAGATCATAAGGCAAGGGAATCGTATTAAGTTAAGTCAGGCTCATTATGTTGAGAAGATACTTAAGCGGTTTAATATGCTTGATAAAGCGCCGGTCTCTACTCCCATGGAACCGGGTATGAAGTTTGCAAAACATACCGGTCAACCAATTTCACAATTGGAGTATTCAAAGGTCATAGGATCTTTGATGTATGCTATGACTAGTACAAGGCCTGACATAGCATTTGCGGTGGGTAAACTTAGTAGATTTACTAGTAACCCAGGTCCCCATCATTGGATGGCGATAAGAAGAGTATTAAGATACTTGTTACGTACCAAGGACTTTGGTATTACGTATAGCGGGGAACCTCCTATTCTAGAAGGTTATTCTGACGCTAGTTGGATCACTAATGAAGAGGACAACTCTTCTACTAGTGGATGGGTGTTTGTTTATGGGGGAGGTGCCATTTCTTGGTCATCTAAGAAACAAACATGTATAGCCGACTCTACGATGTCAGCTGAGTTTATCGCTTTAGCTTCAGCAGCTAGTGAAGCTGAGTGGTTGAGGAATCTCATGTTTGAGATACCTTTGTTACCTAAGCCAATTTCACCGGTGGCGATTCATGCGGACTGCATGACGGCTTTAGGTAGAGCTTATAGTCAAGTGTATAATGGTAAGTCTCGTCATATTGCTCTAAGGCATAGCCTTGTGCAAGGACTTATCATTAACGGGGTCATAACTTTTGACTATGTGAACACTAAGTTCAATGTGGCGGATTCGTTTACGAAAGCCATGAATAGAGACTCAATTGAGAAAGCCTCAATTGAGATCGGTTTATGTCAGTAAAATCATTTGGAAAAGCCCAATTCACGCATGAGTAACATCGTGTCTGAATTCAATGTGGTAAAGTCCTCTTGGTTTTTGTTAAAGCAACTCTTGCATGACCCATCGTTGCTTTGTACCGTGATGGAATAAGGTAGTCGTCTTGAAAGTTCTCAAGATCAAGAGTTGAAGAGCTCTTGGTGTTATATCCACGTCACGGGGATATGTTTTATACGTAATGAGAACCTACCTATATAAGTTTGAAGTGTGGCCGCTTCAAGTAGTCAAGATTGGCATAATGACTATGATAAACTTATGAATAAGATACGGACACGGCCTTATAATGTGTCAAGTTAATAACTTTGTGTTATTTGTTTTGTGTGTACTACATCTTCAAGTGGTCAGAAGTGTCATTTGATTCAATTCCGAATGGAAATCAATTCTGGCTCGATCACTTGTTAAGTGTGTTGTACTAGGCGTTAATTCAATCCGTAGGGATATTAGCGTTGATGCATGAAATGTACTATGAGTTTTGGTAAATGAGAAGCTTATTATACCCAAAATGGGGGAGGATTGTTGAACATTTAGTGTATAATAATAATCCTGAGTATTTAATCACCAAAGTACTACTAAGGTAGTGGGACAATTTAAGTCCGTAATGTATCGATTAAAGCTATAATAATAGTGGGACAATATACGTATTAATTTACGGGGTCCAAATAGGCGTTTTAAGATAACACAAGGAAAAGAAGAAAAAGTGGACAAAAGGTTTGCGCCGAGTCGGCGCTACCTTGGGTAGCCTCGTCGCCGACTCGGCGCTAGGCTACTGGGAACTCACTGTTTTGGCAGTGACTTAGCGCCGAGTCGGCGCCCACTCCTGTGGGCTCGTCGCCGACTCGGCGATTGCTCTATGGAGTTGACCGTTGCTTTTCTTCCCGTTTTCTTTGAGTTTAATGCCTAGGATCCTCTCTTAATTCTCATTATTTCTGAGATTATGAGGGAGTATAATGCTAATTCATTAGCAATTGATTATGATTGCATTGAATCATAATCAATTGGGTGATTAAGGCTAAGGCTCCTCTATTAGTATAAATAGAGGTCCTTGGGTGTGTGTGTTCTTTGCACCATTCACTTGAAATCTCTGAATTCCTTCTCTTAAGCTTTTCTCATTTGTTCATTGCATACAAAAAATTAATTAACTTTTGTTAGTGCAATTCCACAATTCATTGTTTCCTAAACACTTTGTTATTGCATAATACAACCTAAGTATTAAGGTTGTGTTGTAATCGATTGTATCTCGTTGTGAATTTCCAAACAACAACCCAAGTACCTTTGTGGGGGAAATATCACAAAAGGATAGTGAGCACACGCCTTCGATTTGTATCAAGTTTCCGGGTGACGTTCATCGTTACACAATAATCTTCAATTTACTTGTTACATTGTAATCATCTTGTAAGTTTATTTTTGTCATCAAACAAAGGGGTTTATACAAATTCCCGAGTTGTAATTTGTATTGCATTATATACTCTACGTAATAATATCTTGATGCTACAATGGTGATTCTAATATTATGTAAAACAATCAAGTAAAAGAAACTATATTTAAAATAGTTGTCAAGCTCCATGTATTTATATATGAGGACCAAAAGTCACTCTAAATAATACCCATGGTTTGTAAAAAAAAAAAAAAAAAAAAAAAAAAAAAAAAAAAAAAAAAAAAAAAGAGTACAAAATCTATCAAGAAAACAATACACAAGTTTGTTGGGGCATTGAAATTTTATTGTAATTGTATTGACTTATTAAAATTTGTGTGGAAGTTGAGTGGCCTTTCTTATGAGTAATTTTATTATGAAAACTAACTAACCAATCTAACTAAATTTACCCATGCATTTCCTATTCCTCTCATTCCCTTACCAAACCATAAAAGTTTTTAAAAATTAAATAAGAATTGCATATGGCATATCACACAATATGTGTTCCAAACTCTTTTCTAGGGAATGCCAATAGGGATTTTAAGATTGTGACCAAAAATATTTCTTTCATAAACCTAAATTGTCGCACTATCTCAATAACTACTTCTATTTTCATTTGAACCACCAAAACAATAATTAATTTGATAAAGAAAGAAAACATAATTTATTTTATTTAATAAGAAACACCTTGTTCATTACAGAAATTTATTTCCACAAAACATCCAAATTTTAATCAAACAAATTGGCGTATTCTCTTCATCTTGTTGTTTTTGCTATATTTTATATTGCCGTTTATTTTATAAGGTTTTCTTTATGATTTACGCTTTCTTTAATTCTAATCCAGAATTTTAACTTATCTTTTCATCTCATTTATAAAGTTCTGATGTTTTCCAGTAAATTCATTTTTTTCACTTCATTAATTCTATCATGCTTTTAGTTTTGTCACCACAATTTTTTAAGGACATTACAAATAAGACCTATCTAGCTCATTCAAAAATAAAGTTTTGATCGATCACTAATTAAAATTACATTATGTATAATCAAATTAACGAGATTTTTAAAAAATAAGTACAAACAATTAATCCAAAATCTCCTGCTAGAAATTCATTCAATTATCCAAAATTCGGAATGTACAATGAATTATACTCCCTCCGTTCTTTTTTGTTCTTCTCATTTACTTTTTGCACAGTTTTCAAAGCAACTTTCGAGCCTAAATATCTCTAAATACGTAATATAAAAAATTATAAAAATATATGATAAAAAAGTATACATTAAGACGAATCTAAAGAGATCTCATATGGGTATATTTTATCATCTACAAATGTTTTAAAAATCTTAATCAAATTTCTCTCTCCAAAATGGAATATTTTAAACGGGAAGAATAAAAAAGAACGGAGGAAGTAATAATCATTTATAAAAAAAACTCAACAATTTATTTCATTTTAAGTATAATTTACAAATAGGTACTTATTTGAAAGTCATTATTGTTATGCATTTGCCTACATTTAAAATAATAATTTTTTTGAAAAAAATCTAACACCCTAGAATTTCTGACGCTCGACATGGAACCTAAATCGCAAGGAAAATGTAGGAAAATTGGATGTTACATAAAATAAATAAAATATAAAATAAATAAGAAAAAGGGAAAAGGCGAGATGATTTGATTAAAGGAGTAGGAAAACTCCAATGAGATTGTGCGTAAATAAACGATCAATAAAACATAATAAGGAGGAGGCATCATCGACCGTGTAAGAAAATCTCACCGAAATGAATCATTCTCGTCTTTTCCGAAACACCTTGCATACATGGATTGCGTATCCCATGAATGTTATTTTTTAATTATATTATAAATATTAAAATTTTATTAAAATTTGTAATGGGTAAGTGTTAGAAGTGTGAATTGAATATATGGATAAATTTGGGTTTGTATTAGGATAAAGGTATTTTGGTTATATTTTACTATTGAGACAAGTTTATGGAAGCTTTTGATATATGTTATTATTCTTTAATAATGGTGGTATTGATGAATAGAAATAGTTAGGGTTGTTACTTTTAATATCGCTAAATGTTAATTTTATTATGTTTATAGCGATAGATATGACCATTGTTTGTTGGTTTTGTGGTTAATTGTCGTTGTTAAAGACTTTGTTGTACATTGTTGATGTTTAATTTTCTTGGTTAGCTTAATAAATTGTTGTCCCAAGTAGCGGTGTTTTAAAAAACCCGGTTTGTAAAACTCGATCTGAATTATCCGGTATCCAGTTATTTAAACAAGCTAATGAACCCGTTTTTGCAAACCGATTAATCCAGACCGAGTAACCAATTTTAAAACCGGATACTGGATCCGGATCCGGGTCACTTATTTTTCGAAAACGGGTACCCGGTTTTCCCTTTATTTTTCGGTTTTATTTTTTTACTTTTTCCTTGAATAAAATGATGATAATAACTCTCAAGCTAACCTTGAGTTGAATCTTGATATAATTGTTCTCTTTCAGATTCTTTTTTTTTTTTATGATTGTCCTTACTTAAACCAATGAGCAATAATGTTATTTTTTAAATTTTTTGATTTGTCTTTTATGACTAATTAATTGTATATTTTTAGAGAGTTAATAAAAATAGAGATAAAAACGCATTGTTGAATGAAAAAACAACAAAAGATAATTCTAATAAATCGACCTAGACTAAATCGGGTATCCAAAATCCGTGTACCCGGTTTAATCCGGGCTAAAACCGTATCGCATTTTGAGGTATCCGAAATATCGGGTACCCGGATTATCGGATTTGGGTCGACTCGAAATCTGGTTTTGAACACCCCTAGTCCCCAGTTGTATAATGTGGCTAAATCATAGAAAATTAGTGTTATGAATTGTCTAAGCTATTAACTGCTTTGTTCTTATTCTTTGTTACTTCAAATCTTGAGAAATGGAACAAATTTTATTGAAAATCATTATCGTCATGAGTTGAATCATTGAAATCATGTGTAATACATTACACTATACGGTTTATGTCCATATAGACTTATTTTGTTGCAGAAGTGTATGAATTGAATCTTTTTCCCCTTGAACATACCTTGTTTTAGAATTGAATAGAAAATTAATGTTATGGTTAGATTCCATTGATGGTACATTCCATGGGTAACGTGTTGTGTGTTTGGTTTGAATGCGTACTAATGTGAGTTATGACTTGTAAGGATGGTAGTGGGGTACTTCATGGAGCATGTAGCTCTTAAACAGAGTCAAGTAGACTTAGTAATCTTACATTAAATATGTGTGTGGGTGCCCAATTCATAAGAGGGCGTACGAAACTCTTCCGAAGTGATTGTTGTGGCTAGTTGTCCAGCAATTGTCGGTATATACACGTAGTAATTAACTCTTGCATGCATCCTGAATCTATTTTCATTGAGTAACAATATTATATGAGTTATGTTAATTATGATTTGCTATTAAACATTTTTAAGTTGCTTTTAGATGTGTAAATTAGTACTTAGAAATGGTAGAGAATGAGATTAAATGTTACAAGAGTTGAATGTTGGTCTCTTTGAGATGGAATGGGAATGACTCCCTTATTGATAAATTGTCATTTACATTTTATAAATGGGATTGAGTCCCTTATTAATGGAGTAGTGAAATTCGTTAATTGTAATGGTAATGAGTCCGTTATTGGATGCGGGTGTGATCATACTTTGCTATTAGCGCCGGCATGGTCGTTCTCTTGGTTGAGGTGTTACCATGTGGGTCTTGTAAATCCCAATATGGTGGCCACTTACAACATAAGAGAATGCTAGAAATTAAAGAGAAGAAAGATAGCGAAGGCATTGAGAAGTACATTGAAAAGAGAAATACTCAAACATGGTAGCACCATCAAGGAGTATATCAAGCAATTTACAACCCTCGTGCTCATGATCAATGAATTATCAGAGGCCACATAGCTCCTATACTTTGGAGGGTTGCAACAATGGGCTCAGCAAGAGGTAAAAAGGAGAAATGTTCAAACACTTGCTGAAGCCATCGCAGCTGCCGAGTCCTTGGTTGATTATAAGGACTTAAGGAAGGATAGACGCAGCACAGGCAGCAAGGGAAAAAGTAGGGGAGCCAACCCCACCAACCGAAGCAGCACAAATAGCAACAAAAAAGCAAAGAAAGACAAGGCGAAGGGTCGTCATCGTCTTCTTCCTCAGACAAGCCCAATCAAAGGGGTTGTTACTTATGCGGAAGGCCACCTTGGGCACGGGACTGCTCTGGGAGACAAAAGCTCAGCGCCATTATAGCAATGAGCGTAGAATCGTTGTGGGGCAATGCACAAATGGGGTCCTTGCGCCTCTTCAACAGCGTGCGCACCACGCCAAATTAAGGCTGAGGAGAATATCGAAGTGGTCAAGGTAAGCACACTACCTCGCCTGAAACGGTTGCTTTTGTTTGTCGATGCATTGGTGAATGGAAAGCTTCTAAGGCCCTCGTAGACTGTGGTGCCTCACACAACTTCATTATGGAGAAGGAAGAAATAAAGTTGGGGATTAAGAACACCAAGAACCGGGGAGGATCAAGACAGTCAATACCTCGCCTGTTCCTATCATTGGTGTGGCACATAAGGTGCCTATTTGTCTAGGTCAATAGAGTGGCACCATAAATCTCATAATCGTACATATGGACGACTTCTC
This sequence comes from Amaranthus palmeri, assembly GCA_019776075.1. Taxonomy (NCBI): domain Eukaryota; kingdom Viridiplantae; phylum Streptophyta; class Magnoliopsida; order Caryophyllales; family Amaranthaceae; genus Amaranthus; species Amaranthus palmeri. The sequence goes on from JAAKBH010000894.1 coordinate 19,538, forward strand.
TATGGTGTTGGGTCTTGAGTTCATCGACACGGTAAGACCCTTTTTCCTTCAAAGAGAATGGATTAATTATGATCAAGAGGGATCAAGGGGCATGGTTTGTTCCCGTTACTCGAGAACTAGTTGAGGTAAAGATGATCTCAGCAATTCAAGTATCCTGAAAGATAAAAAAGGGACAAGCAACTTTCTTAGTTGCATTAATCGAGGAGGAGCCCCATGCGGGAGAGGTTCCACCAAAAATCTCCAGAGTCCTTGAAGAGTATAAGGATGTGATGCCTCCGGAGCTACCAAAGAGACTTCCTCCTGGAAGCAGGGTTTATTAGGCCCTCAAAGGCACAAGCATGATGGCAGCTTGCAAATGTGCATTGACTATCGAGCTCTCAACAAAATCACTGTCAAAAACAAGTACCCAATCCCGTTAGTCGCTGATCTATTCGATCGACTTAGCAAAGCACGGTACTTCTCCAAGTTGGACCTGCGGTCAGGGTATTGGTAGGTGCGCATCGCCGATGAGGCGAAGACGGCATGCGTAACTTGGTATGGTTCTTAGGAATTGTTTGTAATGCCTTTTGGACTCACCAAGGCCCCAGCTACTTTTTGCACCTTGATGAACAAGATTTTTCGGACTTTCCTTGATAAATTTGTAGTCGTCTATCTAAACGATATCGTTGTGTATAACGACAACTTACGAGCTCACGTAGAGCACTTGAGACGGGTGTTCCAAGTCTTATGAGAGAAGGAGCTTTATGTGAAGCTCGAGAAGTGCTCGTTCGGACAATAGGAGGTGTCTTTCTTGGGACATCGTATTAAAGCTGGAAACATAAGGATGGAACATGGCAATGTGCAAGCCATCAGGGAATGGGAGGAGCCTAAGGATGTATTAGAGTTGCGTTCTTTTCTTGGGCTCACCGACTACTATAGGCATTTCATTATGCGCTATTCAAAACGAGCAGCACCATTGACTAATCTTCTGAAGAAGAAAGCGCAATGGAGTTGGAGCAATAAATGTCAAGAGGCCTTTAATGATTTGAAGGAAGCTGTCACCAAGTAGCCCGTGTTACCACTGCCTGACTACTCAAAGCCATTTGAGCTACACACTGATGCCTTAGACTTTGCTATCAGAAGAGTTCTTATGCAAGATGGGCATCCACTGGCCTGTGAATGACGCATGCTCAGTGACACCGAGAGGAGATACCTAGTGCATGACAAGGAGATGATGGCTATAATTCATTGCTTGGTGTCTGGAGGCATTATTAACTTGGGAGTCGGTTCACCATCTACATCGAAAATGTCGCAACAAGTTATTTTCAAAATCAAAAGAAGCTTAACCCCAAGCAAGCTTGATGGCAAGACTTCCTAGCTAAATTTGACTATATTATGGAGTACAAGCCAGGGAAGGTAAATGTAGTTGCTGATGCTCTAAGCCGCAAGGCAATATTTACTAGTGTGAGGAGTGTAGCTAGCACCCTTCTTGATCGAGTCAAGGATGGATTGAAGGAGGATTCTATGGCCAAGAGTTTGATGGACTTGGCCAATAAAGGGAAGACCAGACGTTTCCAAATAGAGGATGGAATACTTTACAGCGTCAGACGCCGCTTCTATGTGCCTAAATGGGACAACCTTAGTCACGACATCATAAAGTAGTGTCATGGTTCGTTATGGGCTGGTCACCTTGGAATACAGCTGTAACACCCCGGCCCAACGGACCACCGGTGACTACTCACGGAGACTGTAGACTAGCCCCACAAACCAACACAAGTCTTTCCAGCGCACTTTGGCCTCACTCGTGCGCACCCGGAAAACTTCCTAGGAGGTCACCCATCCTAAGATTGCTCTCCACCAAGCACGCTTAACTGTGGAGTTCTTAGCAAATGGGCTCCCTAGAAAAGAAGATGCACTTTGTTGATATGAGTAGTCTATCAATCTCTTTTCAAGCTAACTCTAGGGTATCACACTCACCCCCACTTAAGAATACAACGTCCTCATTGGACCGACATTTCAGGATATTTTCCCCCGCTAGGTGTACTGAACACACAATCAGCCACGGTCGCAGGGTTGCTCTGATACCATTTGTAACACCCCCATAACTAGGTCCAAATTTTAAAAACACTTTTAAAGAAAACATAAGTTAAAACCTACTCATGGGAGCGTTACCGCCACATCTATTTCTAAGAAAATAAATGTAAGGCTAAACGACTAAGAAAATAACTTAATAAAACTGAAATCCGACAATAGGGTCTTACAACTGAAGAAAAGACTTAAACGCAAATGTGCTCATGTAAAACTTAAACAGCTGAAAATAAATAAACCGACTTATGACTCTAATGATAGTTATAACTCTAGGTGATCCTCACTCCACAAAACCCACGTGATCAACCACCTGCAAAAATAAGAATACAAGAAAACAAGAGAAAACTCCCAAAATCAGATAAACTGAGTAATTCCAACTCCATCCCGTAAAACAGTTTAGTTTGAAAATAATTTAAGAAAAACAAAATATAATTGAGTTGAAATAATTGTAGAAAAATAAAATATTATCAAGCTGAGTTAAATATCAAATTTTATGAGTATAAAATAAAATAAAACATAAGCCAATTAATTTTTTGGAAATCTAAGGTTAAGGGATCAAAAAAAAAACATAAGCTAATTAATTAATTTGATATTTAATGATGACAACACATATATTCAATTTTAATTTGAGGGAACGAGAACGCCAGTAGGCCGAGGCTTTACGCCTATACCTACTTCATCAAGAGGTCGTCACCCCAAAATAATTCATCAAGGCCAGCAGAGTAGTCACTGGTGGTCCGTTGGGCCGGGGTGTTACAACAGCGGACAATGGCACTCTTGGAGAAAGTATACTATTGGCCTCATATGCGGGATGATATAGAGGCCTATGTAAATACTTGTCTTGTGTGCCAACAACACAAGGTGGAGCACGGTGTGTCAGCAAGACTTCTAAAGCCTTTGCCTATATCGGAGAGGCCATGGGAAAGCGTCTCAATGGACTTTAAATCTGCCTTACCCAAGTTAGAGGGGTTTGGCTCAAATCATGGTGGTAAATGATCGCTTCTCCAAGTACGAAACTTTCATACCGGCACACAAAGATTTTACAGGTGGGAAAGCTGCTAAGTTGTTCATCAAAAATGTCATGAAATATTGGGGCTTCCCAAAGAGCATAATTAGCGACTGTAACCCAAGTTTCACAGCAAAGTTTTGGAGAGAGCTCTTTAAACTCTTGGGATTAGGTCTTCATTTCTCCACTAGCTTTCACCCACAAACCGATGGGTAGACCGAAATGGTGAACGCTTTATTAAAGCTCTACTTAAGGCACTTTATGAGTGATAATCAGCAAGATTGGGCGAAACTCATAGATATTGCCCAATCCTCTTTTAACTTGCAGCGGCCCGAGACAACACAACAAAGTCCCTTCGAGATAGTCATGAGCCAACAACCTTTGACTCCACAAGCTGTTGCATCGGGCTACACGGGTAGTAGCCCCGCTACCTATAGATTAGCCAAGGGGTGGCACGAGCAGCTTGATATTACCAAGGCTTACTTGAACAAGGCCGCTAAGAAGATGAAGAAATGGGCTGACAAAAACTGACGCGCATTAGAGTTTCAAGAAGGCGACCTAGGCATGGTGAAGCTCTTGTCAGAACAATTCAAAGTCTTCCGCAAGGTCCATAAAAGGGTAGTGTGGAAGTATGGTCATCAAGAAGGTCGGGAAAATTTCCTATAAGCTTTAGCTACCTCCCAAGCTGAAGATACATCCGGTGTTCCATGTTAGTATGTTGAAGCCTTACCATGCCAACCCGGAAGATCAGACAAGGGGGAAATTACAACGAGCACCTACAGCATGGTGACATCGTTTGAAAGGGACATTGAGAGCATCGAGGCCACGAGGGTCATAAGGCAACGAGGTGTGCCAAGCTATAACGAGTACTTTGTACGTTGGAAGGGCCATCCGGACAGCAAGGCTTCGTGGGAAAAAGAAGAAGACTTATGGCAATTCGAGGACTAGATAGCGGCATTCGAGTATGGACCTTGACGAGGACGTCAAGACTTGGGTGGGGGAGCATGTCACGATCCGCACATCCCAATGATTTTGTGCCCAATAAATATTATGGTGGTGTTAAATTTCATAGATAAAGCTAAAATGTTCTAGAATGGTCTAGAAACTTCCAGAATGTTCTAGAGTGTTCCAGATGAATCTAGGACACTCCTGTAGGATCTAGCTCTATCATGTAAATACTAGAACGTACTAGAATATTATAGAATAGTATTGTGTATACTAGAGTGTTCTAGGCATGTCTAGAACAATATAGATCTTTCTAGACTTGTATATGCTCTAGGAGAGTAGTGTAGAGTATTCTAGATAAGAGCATTCCAGAATGGCCTAAGGTGAGGGGCTTGCCTATAAATACGCACTTGGTCCTCATTTGAGGCATCTCAGAAAAACACTTGTACTCACTCTTTCTCAAGCAATCAAAGCACTCAAAGCTTAACCTTCTCTTGTACTCTTAAGCTTTCATTGCACACTCTTGCTTCTAAAGCATTTCGAGGATAAGCCTTGACTAGTATCCATAGGGAGGGAAGTTAGTGGGCTAGCGTGCTCAAGACTCGGGGAAGTGGTCATCTCGTGACTGTGTGCTCCCTTAGGCCCTACTATGACACGTTTGTCTTATGATCTTACGTTGAGCATGGGGAATATAATAGATCAACCTTACGGGTGATGAAGCTTCTTTGCATTGCATACGGGAGGAATTGAGTGTGCATCTTGAAGTGTGCAAAATTCTTATTATTTTAACTATACATATAGTTTCTTTTTATTTCGGTTGTTTATGTTTTGAGTTTGAGGCACATGTCCTCATTTGTGTAATTCAGTTTCCACTACAAAGTTATAGTTTGAATGAATTTTGATATTTAGGTTATTTTTGAAAACCCAAGTGTTTACATGAGAGCCACGATCTATTTTTGCATGGTGATTTCGAGCAGTCAACGATAAATTCTTTCAATGTCAGATTTTTCATAAGGTCGATGATGCCTCTTATCTATTAATTTTATTCAATATCTATTAACTTTAGTGATTGTTTATTTTCTTTTATAACGTCCAACTTCAAAGCATATGCTACTGAAATTAACGCACAATCTTGTTTGGGCATTATCATGGTTGTTAAAATCGCGATTTTGATATACGATTCTACGATTGTACGATCCAAAAATAAGCGAGCGATTTGAATCGCAGGTAAAATCTTAAAGTTGTAGAATCTTACGATTCTAGTTGGAATAAAATTTTTAGAGGTAGAATCATAACACGATTCTACGATTCTACGATTGAACGATCCGATTCTACTAATTTAACATGAATTATTTTTAATTTTTCGTATGTGTCATCTTTTACTAATCTCTCTTACATATACACGTAAATTTCAAATTTTACATCATGAAAACTTTTAAAAATTAAATTTCTTAATCCGTAAGAAGAATTAAACTAATTATTAAAAATAAAGTCAAAGAAAATTTAATTTATAAATTTAAACTTTTGAATTGGACAATAATGTTAAGAAACTAGATATTTTTAATATATTTAAGTTTATTTGTAGAATCGTACGATTCTACGATTCGATTCTACCTCTCAAAACGATTCTAAGTAGAATCGCGATTTTAACAACTTTGGGCATTATACTTCTCTTGTAATTAAATCATTCCAACTTTCACTATAACTTTTTCCTTTTCTTTATTTATTTTTTACTTTATGTTTAATGTAACACCCAAATTTTTGCTGCTTCCTTGCGGTTTTGGTTTTGTATAGAGGGTCAAAAATTTAGAAGTGTTACATAATATAATCACAAAGTCTTTTCTAACGAGTTATAGCCACCATAAATTAAACAGTGTAAGCATATATTGTAGTTAAGCTGCCAAATACAAGTGACTTTGACAGAAGATGTCTTGTTTTACTTAGATTTTACATTTGACTTTACATAACTAATGGTTGCAATTTCTACTTTAAATTAGTTTTAAAATTTTCATATATATATATATATATATATATATATATATATATATATATATATATGATGGGTAAAAGCAGCATTAATTGTTTTCTTGATATGCTTGCACAAATAAATCTCGATGTATGTTTTTGAAAATATTTTTTAGCAACAATAAAAACAACTTAAAATATCTTCTCAGCATGCATATCAGAAAATAGGTAATATGTACCCATTTCGGCCAAATTTTAAAACTACGCTTTCCATTAGAATTATTGTGATGTTGTTTCTCGAGAAAAAAACTTTTACCACTTTGGAAAACAATGTTGTATCCCTTTTTTATTTGCTTGTCAAAATATCAATGTATTCGTATTAACTTGTCTATTCAAAATACAAACATTTTGTATGATTAGATTAAATTAGATTAGATAAAGGATATAATGACCAAATTAATGAAATTAGAGTAAAATAAAAACAAATTAAAATAAGGATCATTTACCAACAACAGCCTTGAAGTTTACTCAATTTCAAATAAAAAGTCTCAAACTTTGTTTTTTACCAACAACAGCCTTCAACTTGAGAAACACAACATCGATACAGCCACTTCACCGAATGTCCTGGTAATTAACCGTTGATCATGCTCAATGACCTTTGACTTTCACTTAATTTCTTTAATTAAACATAGGGGTGAACACGGTCCGGCTTGGTCTAGTCTGACGCTAAAATCAGACCAAACCAGAAATTCCGGTTTGATAATTTTCCAGATCGAACTGGATCGTTTAAATCATCAGACCGGACCGGACCAAACCTTTTACAACGGTTTACAACGGTCCAGTCTGGTCTGGTCTACGGTTTTTCATTTTTATAGTTTTATCCAAATTAATACATGTATTTATGCAAAATTTCACACCTACAATTAATAAATATAATAATTTGTAATTAGTTAATAGTATTAACATCATTCATGTATATATTGCTATATAAAAACAACTACATCTTAAAATATCTAGGTAGCAATTTAATTTTTTAAATACAAAATTATGATTTTCGACCATAGAACGGTTTGCGGTCCGGTCTGGTCTGAAAAATAAAAAACCGAGACCAGACCATAAACCGTAATTTAATTAGAAAAAAACCAAACCAGACCATTTAAACCATAGACCAGACCAAATATTGAAATTACGGTTTAGACCAAACTTTGTTCAACCCTAATTAAACCTATTTATCCAATTATCCCTAATTAAACTCTTCTTTCCCAACCTCTCTCTAACCTACTTCAATCACCTCCATTCTCTCTCTTCATCAACACCACCACCACCACCATTAAAACACCTCATTTAATAACAATCCAATTACAAGCCCCTTTTTTCTTCTACATTGGACTAAACATTTGTCTTCTTCAACTCACCATTAAAATGTACTCTTTCTCTCCCAATACCACCGCCACCATTAAAACCCAACCTTTAATAACACCACATACAACTTATAACTCACAAAATTCCTCCTTTATTATCTAAAAAATACCCATCAATAGACAGAAAATTAAAATCCCAAACTTAAAAACAAAAAAAAAAAACTAAATTTTTTTCTAATTGATTTATTGATTAAACCCAGAAACACCTTAAGTAGGAGCAAAACCCAGAAACTTCTGCAAATTAGTACGGATACTAATTGAACAAAGCAATTAAAGAAACATCATTGAACAATCTTTCTTTTTGGAGGAAATGAGTCTAGGATTTTCATTATTTCTAGTTTTTTTAGGGATTTGTCAATGGTTGATTTAGGGATTTGTAGGAATTAGTTTAGTAGATTAAAAGGTAAGAAATTGAGATGCAGTAGATAATAAAGGAGGAATTTTATGAGTAATAAGTTGTTTATAATGTTATTAAAGGTTGAATTTTAAGGGTCTTTCAATGGTGGTTGTTTGGGAGAGAAAGAGTATCTTGTAATTGTGAGTTGAAGACAAAGGTTTAGTCAAATATAGAAGAAAGAAGTGTCTTTCAATGGGGTTGTTATTAAAAAAAAGGGGTTTTAATGGTGATTGTGGTGGTGGTGATGGTGGTGTTGATGAAGGGGAGAATGGAGGTGATTGAGGAGATCAGATAGAGATTGGGGAAGAAGAGTTTAATTAAAGATAATTGGATAATTAGGTTTAATTAATGAAATTAAGTGAAAGTTAAAGGTCATTAAGTATGGTCAACGGTCAATTAGAAGGTCATCTGATGAAGTGGCTGCATCAATGTCATATTTCCCAAGTTGAAGGCTGTTGTTGGTTTAAAAAACAAATTTTGACGTTGTTTATTTGAAATTGAATAAACTTTAAAGCTTTTGTTGGTAAATAATCCTTAAAAAAAATATGAAATCTTTGGAAACCTTTTAAACAAAAATAAAAAAAATTAAAAAATTAAAATAAAAAAAAAGGTGATAACATTAGGAAAAAGTTGAGTGCCAAGATAACATGAACAGAAACTCAATTCACCAAAATAAAAGCCAACACAAACAAAGCTCAGCACATTAAAAAAAGCTCCAAATGTCTTGTTCCTTTGATAAAATCAAATTTATTTATCACATTAATAAAAAAATCATACTTCTTCCAGACTTCTTTGTCACCAATACCATATTTTTTAATCTTTTCCTGCCACTAACTTACAAAATTACATAGATCAATTTCATCATAGTTTACAAATATTGTAAATTAAACTGCATAAACTACACAACTTCATTTCAAGATGTGTTATGAATTCTTTCTATATACTACTAATACTACACTGCTACAACACAATTATGTACTGAAGAAAAGAAAAAGAAAAAAAAACTAAATTTCAAACAACTTAGTGAAAAAAGAAAAAACGCATTCTAATTGCTAAGGCAAGAAAGCATTATGATTATGAATAATATTATTACTATTTTGATTATTACTGACACTACCATTAGCTTGGCCGATCGGAGCTCCGGAATTAGAATCTGGCAAACCACCGCCACATTTTTGACACCGAACAGCGAGGATCTGACGGCAAGAAGGACAGGAAGAGTGCGATCCCAGCCACGTGTCAATACACGATACATGGAATCCATGTCCACACTGTGGCAAAACTCTGATTTCTTCTCCGACTAAAAACTCCGATAAGCAAATCGCGCAATCATCGGAGAGTCTTCCAGCGTGTTGGTCGGCGGAATACGCAAATTTAGGAAGCGAATTTAAGATTTTCTTCTTCAGACCTTTGTTCGCCGGAGTTGAATTTCCTCCGGTAGAGAATCGCCGGAGCCAAGCGCATCTAGCGACGGCGACAAGGCCTAGAACGCAGATTAGAGCGCAGAGAAGAGCTGCGAGTATGACGACAAAATCGGAGTCTACGTGTTCGCTATCTTCAGCCGCCATGGATGTTGATGAAGAGGAGGTTGTAGTAGTGTTTAAGCTTCGAAGAATTCTCATGGTAAACTTTTTATTAGAAAGAGAAGAGAGGACAGAGAAATAAGGATTTTGGTCCGTTTGGATGAGGATAGAGAAAGAAAGTCAACAAGAAGTAAAAAGGAATATAAATGAAACAAGGTGAAATGTGTTTATATTACTACTCTAGTACTAGTAGAGTAGTTGTAGGAGGAGGAAACATTGAATAAAATGAGTTTTTTCAGCAACAAAAATCGTTTTAGGCCTCACGCCCTCACCTAACTATATCGTCCAATTATTAATTTGAGTGGCCCAAGGCCACAAATTTTAAAAACTGCTAGTTTTTTGAGGGATCGTTTTTGACGTCTCTTAAGTCAAGCCTAAGCCATTACAACTTAATGTCTATTATATTATTTTAAATGTCTACTTACAATCTTAAATGTCTACTTACAATATTTGAAAAATAATAATAGATAGGTACTGTTTCTGCGTAGAAATCAGGTCGAAGTCTCCCTGACCGGAAGGTTGAATTTTCGATGGGAATGGATGCCCGAATACTTGATCTGCAAAACAAACGGAGTCAGCCTGCCCGGGGGCGTTTTCCCGGAACGCCTCTCCGACGCTCAAGTCAGTACAGTATTCGGAGGTGAATAGTAATGTAAGCAATAATGGTAATTTTTGGGAGAGAGAACATACCATTTTAAGGTTTGACTTGGGGTATATATAATGATGGGTATGATTGATAGGACAGCACCCAGGGGTATTTTCGTAATTTCCGACTTGAGCTGGGCTTGGATTTGTGATAATTATGAATTAAGGGATATTGGGCCTTATGGCCCTTTGACTTGACTTCAAACATTGGGGCTCAATTGACCCAATAACATTAGCCCCACGCGCTGAAGTCGTTTTATTCCGAGTAAAAAACGGGTTTAGAGTGGATTTTTCATCGTGCAATCAAATCGCGCACCTTCGTGCTTCGAAAATTAAGGATCCGGCTACTTTTACCACAGCCGATTACTTACATAGGGGCCGGACACGTGCACTGCTGGCCAAACATATGCAGTGGCCGAAAACATGCAGTGTTTGGCCGAATACACATGAGGCAGCCGAATACATGCATGAAGGCCGAGCATGTGCATAGCTGGCCGAAAACGTGCAAAGCTTGGACATATACACATACAATGGCCGAACATATGCGAATGCGATCAAAGAAATTAAAACGTAATAAGCCCCAACATGGCCGAACACACGTCTCAATGGCCGAATACATGCAAGCATGGCCGAATTCTCCACGTATGGCCGAATACTTGCTCACATGGCCAGATGCTTACATATATGGCTGAACATTTGCATGTCATAGCCGTTTACTTCATGGCCGAGAACTTGCATGTATGGCCGAATACTTTCATATATGGTCGAATACTTACAAGTGTAACATGCGACTTTTAATAGCGTGCACACCTAATCATGGCCGAACACAAACATATGGCCGAATACGTGCATTATTGGCCGAAGCGTGATGACCGAATACGCGCATGATGACCGAGTTCTGTAAATAGTTCAGATTACACTTGGGACCTTTGAAAAGGATTTAAGTACTTATCCTCAGTTCATGTCCGAGAGGGGTCCGAATACGGTAAGGAGCCAGAAATTCGTGGTACTTGGGGCGATTAGCGAGCCCCAAACTTACCATGTTCAGTTGTTTACCTGGTAGGCCGAGCACTAGCGTAGGCCGAATACTGACGCAAATAAGTTCTCAACTTGGTCGATGAATTCGTTGATGGAACGAGATACCACTGTTCTTGGGCGAACATTGGTTCCCCTCCCACCGACGAATGCAAGGGCGAAGCTGGTATGTTTAGCCATGAGCCCCGGTCAGGGGATGAATTCAACTCGGCCGATTAACTCTTCGGTGGAAGAGGGTACCCCGGTTCCTTGATGAACTGTGGTTTCCTCTCCCGCCGAAGAGTCCAAGGACAAGGTTGAGGTGATTAAATCATGAGCAAGTATTGGTGGGGACTTCAACTCAGCCATCAACTTCTTCGATACAAGAGGGAACCGTAGTCCGTGGTAGAACGGAGGTTTCCTCTTGCACCGAAGAGGTCAAGGACGAGGTTGATTTGTCTGACCGCGGACCAACAAGAACGGAGAAGAATTCAACTCGACCAATGGGTTCCGGCGGTGGTAGGGGAGCCCTATGTCCTCGGGGGAACAGGGTTACCCCTACCACTGCGGAACCCACCGGAGGAGTTGACTGGATAAGCTTCGTACTGGCATGGCAAGAATGTGACCCGAAGGTTGTCTTTATCCTTACCTGTAGGATTCGCGGATGAGATATAGACGGCATTCCCGTAAGAGGTGGGCCGTCTGCATCCATCCGCGGATCTTACTTGTAAGGATATGGTTTTCCCCAAGAGTGTTTGAATGGAATGCCAAAGGTTTTCTTAGTCCCACAATGAATTTTGTTTCTTTTCCTTAAAGGGAAATGTAGAAGTTTTGTGGTGGGGTTGGTGAAAATGACCTAAGCAATTGGTCTATTTATAGTCAAGGGATTTACTGTTCCCTGTCACATCAATCACATCGTGATTGGGAGGCCGAATGCGTGCTGAAAAGGGGAGACATTCATCGTCCGAACACACGCGTGGGTGCCGAATACATGCATTGGAAGGAGGGTGCTTTGACGTCCGAATACACGCTTCTCTGGGGACACTTAGCATATTCTATGCGTATGCTAGAAGGAAATCTTTAAATGAATTCCGAATTCGTCCTTGGGGACCTCTTATGGTCCGAATACACATATGGTGCCGAGTACACGAACCTTTGGGGACCTTTTTGGGTCCGAGTACATACAAGTTAGGGAACCTCTTGGGGTCCGAATGCATCAGGGGCGCCGAATACGTGCACCTCTGGGGATCTCTAGGTGTCCGAATGCATGCAACTCAGGAGACTTCGCTTGGGGTCCGAATGCATAAGGGGTGCCGAATACGTGCACCTTTGGGGACCTCTAGGGGTCCGAATACATGCAACTCAGGGGACCTCTCCTTGGGTCCGAATACGTGAGGGGTGCCGAATACATGCAACTCAGGGGACCTCTCCTTGGGTCCGAATACGTGAGGGGTGCCGAATACGTGCACCTTTGGGGACCTCTAGGGGTCCGAATACATGCAATTCAGGGGACCTCACTTGGGGTCCGAATACATATACCTTTGGACACTTAGGATAATTTGAACATAGGTTTTTAGGCAAGATCATGAGACATCCGAATAGATGCATTGAGGGAGCGCCTAGGAAAGTCCGAATACACGCGTTGAGGGAGCACCTATGAGTGTCCGAATGCATGCATTGGGAGGCGTCTAGAACTGATTCGGACTTCTATCAAGAGAGCTCTAAGCGTGCCCGACTGCAAACGTCAATGGGGCATTAGTGGTGTCCGAATGCATGCCTTGGAAGTATTGAAGTGATTCTGACCCTTTAGGGAGTCCATCCCTTTATCGGGGAATCGGGTAAAAGACTAGTAATTGGCTCCTGGGGAGTCCATCCCCTTCAGAGCCGAGTTCGTATTTACCATGTTAGGCAAATGCCGAATCGTACCGTATCTACCAGGTTAGGTTGATGCCGATAACGACGCGTCGAGAGTTTTTAAAGTAGCCGTTACAGAGCCGTTGCAATATGGCCGTTGCAATATGGTCGTTGGAATGTAGGCGTTGGGGCCTTGGTATTGGCGCCCCAACATCTCAAATTCTTCTTTGTATAAATACCACACTTGTATTCATTTTTTCATTTCTATCTTTCTTTTCCTCTAAGCATCTCCTAAGTTTTTCCAAAAAACTCATCAACTTTTCCAAAAAATTCAAGTTTTCAATCGAGCTTTCACATCACGTAACTTCCAGGTACGTCTTCTACTCCGGCTTTGTATAAAAATAATGGCCGATTATACTTTTTCCTCTTTTAATTTTGACGATAGCGATGTAGAAATTGATTTTTTGACCAAGTATAACTATGTGACCGAATACGATATTAATGAATCTTGTGTCGACTCACCCCTTTACTACCCGGAGACTTTACTTCCCTTCCCTTGGGAGCCGACTGTGGCTCTATCTCCTGGGAAAATTGATGTTAGTGCGTCTCATCTAGAGGGTATAACGGTCGTTCCCCCCTCCTACAGGCCGTACCCGTCTGCAGCAGTAGATTTGGTTCCTATATCCACAGGGGAGAGTATCGACATGGGTCAGAACCCACGTTACAGGGGGCCGAAACACGTATTGGAAGGGGGTCCTGCTAACTATTTCATAAGACCCTCTTGGATTGATACTTTGGATAATAAGTTATCCTCCCTCAAGAAGAGCTGGGCCTTGCCGGATCAGTATTCATTGGTGAAGCCGGGGAAACACGACTGCGTGAAGGATGTTCCCGAAGGGTGCATCGCCACGTACAAGGATTCGATGGAGACGGGCTTGAGGTTCCCTCTTCATCCCTTTGCAGTCGAGGTGCTCAATGCGTATAACCTCACCGTTTCCGAGTTGTACCCCAATGGATGGGGATGTATAGTTGCTTTCATCATGCTTTGTACAACAATAGGAGTAGCGCCGTCCTTAACGGCTTTTAGGTATATTTTTAGGCTGAGATTGTGTTCGTCGAGACAAGGCCCCGGGTGGGTATCTTTTCAACACAGAACTGGATTCTTAGTAGTTGATAAGTTGAAGGATAGCATGAAGTGTTTCAAGAATGACTTCGTGTTTTTGTATAGTCCCGAGCCGTGGCCAATCAAGACAAGCCACGATGAACAGCCGAATCTTCAGTTGAATAATAATGTGCCCCAATGTGACTTTGAGGATTTTTTAATCATTGAGCACGCCACCAAAGATGTAGTGTTAGGAAGTTTTAAACCCACCTTTGTACAGAATAACTTTCATGTCACCCGAACTCACCTCCAAAACGAGTTGCTTTTGTCAGCCTTAGGACTTAGTCCGAAATATCATAAGGGTGAGTTGCTATATTCGACTTTTATTTCTTATGTATTCGGTCATTGACCCTTACTTCGGTATTGCAGTTGTAGCATTCAGAGAATTGGAGAGAAAGTACCCAGAGATCATGGACGCCTTAGGATTTGCTCAGATGATGGCCGAATCACGCCGTAAGAAGGCACAAGCTGGGAAGACGTCTCTCCCTCCTCCCCCCAAGGTAGCATGAATCGACTATACAATACTTTTACTCTTCGTTTTTATTTTTCGTTTCTTAACTTTTGGTTTTGCAGAATCAAAGAAACAAGAGGCTTCCAGAGGAGTCTGTCGAGCCGGCGTCTAGCGGGGCAGCTAACACAAGCTCGCCTTCTTCCCAAGCTCCTAAGAGGCGCAGGCTCCCTCCGAAAGCGGACAAGGGCAAAGGGAAAGTTGTGGAGGAGCCCGAGAACCAGAGCGTGGAGGAGGTGCCTTTGGAGGAGGCCGTGTACGGGATTACTCGTCGAGACACTGGGGTTGTGTTTGGGTCTGACCAGACATTCTCCGAGTTAACTCCTAAGGAGCTAAGGGTCCGATGGAGGAAGGCGATGGGGCAGTTGGTAAGTGATAAGGACTTAGCCCAACTTGCCTCTGTCCCGGATAAGACCAGAGTTGCACCAAATATGACCCGATGATGAGGCCAAATTGGAGTTGTTTGCGGAATAAAGATTGGACCCTTCAAACATATGAAAACTAAAAAAAGGATATGACCAAACAATGTTGATCTTGGATAAAAACTCACTTGATTTCACTCACCAAGAAGCCCTTATCCCCACACTCTCAATTAAGGCTTCACTCACCTTAATCTTCATGGGATCTTGATATAATCTTTCTTTGCTTCACTCACAAAGACAAGAAGATAGAATAGGAAATGCTCTTGCACTTTCCCTTTGAAAGAGAAACTCCCTCTCTTGAATTCTAATTGCTTAGAAGTGTTTTTTTATTAATCATCAAAAACTACCTATTACAATGAGTAAATGGCCCTTTATATAGGCATAAGACAAAAGAAGCACATGCCTAGCACATGGCTTTTAAAAAACACAAATAGTCATGTGACTAATTAAAAATTCACATGCCTATTTTTACAAAGATAAGAACAATCTAATTACTTCTAATTATAAGCTATTATTTGTCCTCTTTTGTAACTTGTATTAATCTCTTTGTCCTTAGCCATATTCAAGCGTGTGCACTCATGCCGAAGTGTTGAAAATCTGCGCCATGTCAAACATGGTGCAAGAGTTAACGAGCTGCTGGCTATTCAGGCTGAGGTATCTTTTTATTCAAAAGAATCTTACTAAGTTTTTACTCTTGGATATATGTTCACTCAATGTCTTTGCAGATGAACATCCGAATGCAGTACGAGATCACTGCTGCCCTCGGCTCTGAGATGGTACAGGCCGATTTTGGGGATTTGAAGAAGAGGAACCATGAGATGAACGCCAAGCTGATCATGCAAAATGATCAGATTATGTCACTGAACCGGGAGAACAAGGGGCTTCATCATTCCTTGGAGCAAATGCACGAGAAGTGCCGATTCTTAAAGGAGGCGGTGCTTGTCCGGGAGAAGCAGCTTTCTCTCAAGAAGAGGATCGTGAAGGGCTGGATAAAGACCGATGAAGGCAGGCAGTTCATGGCGAAGATGGGGGCGAATGCTTGCAGCCAAGGCCAAAGGGTTCGCGAATTGATGGACGAATTCGCTCATGAGAAGCTGCAAGTAACCCCGGATTGGGAGACTTTCTCCGCTGCTGCTGAGGAAGAATACGCGAGGGCTCTCAGCCAGACGCAGCAGGAGATGAAGGAACTGGAGGGTGATGATCCTGACGCGGATGAAGAGGCTGCTGACCAAGAGGCTTGGGAGAAGATATTACCGGGGGAAGTCGAAGCTCGGTTTAAGGATTTTGATTTTTCCCACTTTGACATATCCATCCATTCCAGGCCGGCCACTCCCGTGTCATCTCCTATTGCTGCCATTCCTCTACTTCCTCGTCCTGAGATTGTCCAGGCTACCCCTGCCGTCCCCAAATCTCCGGCTGTTCCTAGATCCCCGGCTGTTCACAAGTCCCCTGCTGTTTCCCGGATGGAGGCCGCCTTTGGCGAAGATGATATGGAGTTGGACCCTTTGTTTACGGTGGAAGAACTCATGGAGGGATAGATGTATTTTTCTTTGGACTTGTATTATTTCTCTTTTGGACTTGTATTTTTCTCGACTTGCTGTTGAACTTAGGCTACGGCCTTCTGGTGTTGTAAGGCTTCGGCCCTTTTGTCGATTTGAACTGATATTATGACTTCAATCTTGTTTGAATCTTGCTATGTTTGAATCTCGCTATTTTTGATGTTAAGCAAAGTGCTAAGTAAACAGGGGTGTCCGAACACCTAGAGTAAAGGGTGTCCGAGCACTTAGAATGGCGCCTCCAAAAGGCGTCAGGTCATTTCGTTTTCTTTGAACTTTCATTGCCGGTAAGGCCGGCTAGGAGTAGGAATCATACTTGAATATTTAAAATTGACAACATTTGCCGGTCAGGCCGGCTACGCAACTTTCATAGTAAATGCAAATTCATAAATGATCCGAATCATTACATGTTTTGAAAATTTGTCCGCCATGTGTAATGCGAACTTTAATTGCAAACAACTTCAATCGCAAACTTAGAAAACTTAAAATAAAAACATCATGCCGATACTATATGCCCCCAGTTCGTAGTACACTTGGTGGGCTAAATATAAAACTTCTTCAGGTGGTCAGAGTTCCATGGCCTTGGCAGTGCTTTGCCATCTTCTTCTAATTCGTAAGTCCCCGGTCTCACAACGCGCGTGACTTTGAACGGTCCATCCCAATTTTTTCCGAGTTTACCTTTCTCCACTGCCTTGCCTGTAGCTTCTACTTTTCTCAGAACGAGGTCTCCCACTTGGAACTGTCGTGGTTTCACAAGCTTGTTGAATTGTCTCGTCATTCTTTGTTTCTGGGCTACGGACTTTAAGAATGCATTACCTCTAACCTCAGGTAAGAGGTCTAGGTTGATTGGTTTGTCTTCATCGTTCCTATATTGGTCATAGTAGGTGACTCTGGTGGATGGTATCCCTACTTCGACCGGGAGGACCGCTTCTGTGCCGTATACCAGAGAAAATGGTGTATGGCCCGTGGCCTCTTTGACAGTGGTGCGGCTAGCCCACAAAATTCCTGGCAACTCTTCCACCCAATTACCGCGGCTCCCCTCTAGCTTTTTCTTTATACCTTTAAGTATAATTTTGTTTTCCGCTTCAACCTGGCCGTTGGTTTGAGGGCGGGAGACCGAGGAAAAACGGGTGTCGATGTTGAAGCGAGCGCAATATTCTCTTGTGGCAGTGCTGTTGAATTGTTTGTCGTTATCGGAGATGATGACTCGGGGTACTCCGTAACGGGTAATGATATTCCTCCAAAGGAACTGACACACTTGTTTGTCCGTGATAGAGCTCAAGGCCTCGGCTTCTACGTACTTGGTGAAATAATCGATAGCAACCAATACAAAACGTCGTTGTCCACTTGCAGGAGGGAAGGGACCAAGTAAGTCGATCCCCCATCTATCGAAAGGTAGGATGGATTGCATAGGGGACAAGTAATTGGAAGGTCGACGGGGTACTTCGCCGTAGAATTGGCATTTCTCACAAGTTCGCACTAACTTCTCCGCATCGGCTTTCATACTCGGCCAGTAGTATCCACTCCGCAAGACCTTTCCCACGAGAGTCCGAATTCCTTGGTGGATTCCGCAGGCTCCTTCATGAATTTCCCTTAAGATGTAATCCCCCTCCGTGGGAGTCACACACTTCAGTAAGGGGTGAGTGTAAGACTTCTTGTACAGGGCTCCTTCATACCATTCAAAGTATTTCGCTTTCCTAACAAGGATTGGCCCTTCCTCGGGATGCTCAGGCGCTTGCCCATCTCGAAGTAGGGAGATGTAAGGGTCCATCCAAGAATCGGTTCGATTGACTCCACCCACAAAGGCATTGATACTAGGACAAGGCAGGACTTCCCAGACTATGTGTCGAGGTTCATTGCTTATTGCCGAACTGGCCAGTCGGGATAAGGCGTCGGCCTGTGCATTTTCTGACCTCGGAACATGTTTTACGACGACGCTATCAAATTTGGACATGGCTTCCTTGACTTTAGTCAGATACATCTTCATCCCATCATCTTTAGCTTCGAACTCCCCGTTTACCTGACTAGCTATTAGCTGCGAGTCGGTGTTGGCCGTGACTTTCCTGGCGCCAGAGGCAAGGCATATTCCGAGTTCGAGGAGCAGGGCTTCGTACTCAGCTTCATTGTTGGTAGCCACGAAACCGAACTTGATTGCATGTTTGAGTCTGGCCCCATGAGGCGATAT
This sequence comes from Amaranthus palmeri, assembly GCA_019776075.1. NCBI lineage: Eukaryota > Viridiplantae > Streptophyta > Magnoliopsida > Caryophyllales > Amaranthaceae > Amaranthus > Amaranthus palmeri. The sequence goes on from JAAKBH010000894.1 coordinate 38,268, forward strand.
GATCAGGAGCCCGACCCCGGCGCTATTTCGAGTAAAAGACCCATCTACGTAAAGTTTCCAACTGTCGTCCACGGAAATTTCTTCTAAAGAACCCGTCATTTCGGAGATGAAGTCGGCAAGGACTTGTGCCTTAATAGCCGTTCGGGGTTCGAACTCTATACCATAGTCCGCCAGCTGATTGGCCCAATCCGTTACTCTTGATGATTGATTCTTACTTTCCAACACCTTACGCATCGGCTGTGAGGTTCGCACCACCACGGGGTGGGACAGGAAGTAAGGCTTCAACTTCCTGCTGGCCACAACCAACGCAAAGATGGACTTCTCTATGGTAGAATACCGGGCCTCGGAGCCGCGGTAAGCGTGGCTGACATAGTATATGGGGAATTGTTGTTTTTCTCGCTCAGCTACCAACACTGCACTTACTGAATAATCCGACACGGAAACATAAAGGTACAAAGTTTCTCCCGGCAAGGGTGACACTAGTTTCGGAATTTCGGCCAAATAGCCCTTCAAACTGAGGAAGGCTTCTTCGGCCTCTTGATCCCACTCAAACTTGGGTTGTTTCAAGACTTTAAAAAATGAATGACTTCTATCAGCGGACTTCGACATGAACCGGCTTAAGGCGGCAATGCATCCGGTTAGGCGTTGCACTTCTTTTACCGTCCTCGGTGAATGCATCGACATAATGGCTTGAATCTTGTCTGGGTTAGCTTCGATTCCTCTCTCATCTACCAGAAATCCTAAGCACTTTCCTCCCGTAACTCCGAAAACGCATTTCTCCGGATTAAGGCGCATCTGATTTATGCGCAAAGTTTCGAATGTTTCCCTCAAGTGTTCGGCATGATCCTCGGCACTTTTGCTCTTGGCAATCATGTCGTCCACATACACTTCTAGATTTCAGCCTATCTGCGCCTTGAACACTTTATTTATCATGCGCTGATACGTGGCTCCGGCATTTTTCAATCCGAAGGGCATTACCATGTAACAATAGACTCCTGAAGGAGTTATGAAAGCAGTGTGCGGCCTATCTTCCACGGCTAGTGGTATTTGATGGTATCCAGCGTTGGCATCCATAAAACTGAGGAGGGCGTGTCCCGCGGTAGAATCTACCAACTTGTCAATCTTGGGTAGAGGATAGTCGTCTTTAGGGCATGCCTTGTTAAGGTCCGTGAAGTCTACGCACATGCGCCACTTCCCGGAGGACTTCTTCACGAGCACTACATTAGCAAGCCAGTCAGAATACTTGCACTCCCTAATGAAACCAGCTTTCAAAAGTTTGTCCACTTCCTCCTTCGCCGCTCGTGCTCTCTCGGCACCTTGATGTCTCAGCTTCTGCTTTACCGGCTTATACCCTGGTTTGATGTCTAAGTGGTGTGAAGCGATTTCCGCGGGTATGCCAGGCATTTCTTCGACACTGAACGCAAATACTTCTCGATATTGTTTGATGATTTCGATGATGCTTTCTCTTACGGGTCCCGTGAGGTTTCTTCCAATTCAAATTTTCTCATTACCCCATAGAGCGATCTCTTCGTAGCCTTCCACGGGCTGTGGCTGGGTGATCTTCCAAGCTTCTTCCTCGATGACATGTAAGACAGAGTCCGCCTCTTCGGCCTTTCTTTTCTTACTACTTTTGTCCGTTTCTCGCACTCCCATTTTGAGCGTGTTCACTTGACATTCTCTTGCACTCTTTTGGTCTCCATATAGAGTTCCTACCTTACCGTCGTCTCTTTCGTATTGTATCAGCAATTGATGAGTAGAGATGACGGCTTTGATTTTGTTGATTAGGGCCAGACCCATTATGATGTTGTAGGGGAACTGGATGTCCACCACGGTGAAGCGAACCGGCAAGGTTCGCCCGTTTCCTTTCTCTCCAAAACGTACTGGGAGTACTGTGGTTCCAGCTGGAGACACTCGGCTTCCCCCGAACCCTACTAGGGGTCGGTCGAGCTTTTCCAAATGTTCAGGGCCGTATTTCAACTGCTTCAAGCAATCCATGGTGATCAAATCGGCGGTACTTCCGGTGTCAACCAAAACTCTTCTGACGAGCCCCACTTTGAGGGTAAGAACAACGGGGTCAGAATGCGGGTGTTGTATTGCGGGGGCCCCTTCTCCGAAGATCATTTTCGGTCCGTCTACCGTCTTCTTAGACTCGGCTGTCAAAGAGTTTAGTATGTGGACACTATCTTTGACTGACCGAATACTGGGGTAGAATTCAGAGTATCCCCCGGAAATCATATGTATGACCCCTTGCGTGGCTTCCGATTGTTCCTGGGCTTCAGGTCGCCTTTCATTTCTTCGGCGAGTATCCCTTCGACCTCCTTGTTGGCTATCGTTTCGCTTCAGAAATCTATTCAGTTGACCTTCATCGGCCAATTTGTCCAATACCTTCTTCAATTCCCGACATTGGGAAAGGGTGTGACCGTGTTCCTTATGGTACTCGCACTAGAAGTCCATGTTTCGTCGATTTTGTGACGTCGATATCCTTGGGGGAACAGGCAACTGATCTCGAACGGAGTAGAAGATATCCCGTTGGCTCCGGTTAAACCTTGACTCCGTCGCTTCCTTCGCCTCAAGGGCGGGGTAAGCTTGCACTTGTCTACGGCCTTCTTCTCTAGGTGGTCCCATGGGCGATCTAAACCTTTCCCTCCCGAAACCGTCCGGGTTACGCCGGTTAGGCGTGACGTCTTGGGATCGTCCCGTCTTCTCTTTCTTCTTCCTCGAGTCCAGGGGCGTGCATATGTCGGAGGCACGGATGAACCTTTGCACAATGTCCATAGCTTCCGAATACGTGGTAATATCATGTTCCAGCAACTTCCATTTTAGTTTGGGGGTCTTAATCCCGTTGATGAGGGCAGGGACAGTTGTGGCATCGTTTGCCCCCGGTATGGACAGAACCTCTTCATGGAATCGTTGAATGTAATCGGCCACAGATTCCCCTTCCTTTTGAATAACGGACATCAGGTGTAAGTTAGACTTCTTTTGCCTTTTTGATGCAACGAAGTGGTAAAGGAACAAAGCTTCAAGGACAGCGAAGCTATCTACACTCCCAGGTGGTAGGGACGTGTACCAATTGAGAGCTAGTCCGGTTAGGGTAGTTGGGAAGAACTTGCAGAGCATGGCTTCACAGGTAGTACTTACGGCCATATGAGCACGGTAGGATGCTATGTGTTCAGCGGGATCCGCTGATCCGTTGAATGACTTGATGGCGGGCACCTTTACTTTACTCCGGTTAGGAACAGCTAGTATTCGTGCCGATAATGGGGTTTTGAAGATAGTAGGGGCCGAATCCGAGCCGTCTCTCAAATAATCTTCCCTCGCATAATCATACCTCTCTCGGTATATCGGGTTGTGGTACGACTCCTCTACCTGATTTTGCTCTTGCCTCCTAGAGTTAAGATGGGTCCTAACGTCTTGCTCTTTCTTTCTCCTATTGATTATCTGTCTGGCATCGAACCTCGAGCTTCCCGACTGTTCCGGCATCCGGTTAGGAGCCTGCTCTATCATTCGCCCGGGGACCTGCCGAGTGCGCTCACGATGTGTTTGGCTATGGTGCAGTGCGAAATTCGGCATACCCCAGGCGGGCTGTGCTATGTGGTCGGGAACTTGCTCTTGTTGTAAGGGTGACTCCTGACTTTCAGCGATGTCTTCCACCCAAAAGTCTCGGGCCTCTCTTTGAGTGACAGGAATCTGCTCCGTTTGTCGGCGGGCAGAATGCAGGAGATTATGTTGCTGAGGTTGGAAGATAGTAGGCAGAGTTCTTACCGCTTGTTGGATGGATTCTTGGAAGCGGGAGGTGATAGTTGCCGCGAGGTCGTCGAGGTCTTGTCTGGTGACAAGATTCGGGGGTAGGACTCCATCGTTGGGATCCTGGTCGTGGACCGAATGGGCGGAATGGTGCTCGGACTGTCTAGTGTTAGCTCTCGTAGCTCTTTTAGAGTTCATGGCTTGTTTGTGTAAGTGAATGTAAGGGTATGTGTTTATCTCTCTCTCCCCACAGACGGCGCCAAATGTTTCTGCGTAGAAATCAGGTCGAAGTCTCCCTGACCGGAAGGTTGAATTTTCGATGGGAATGGATGCCCGAATACTTGATCTGCAAAACAAACGGAGTCAGCCTGCCCGGGGGCGTTTTCCCGGAACGCCTCTCCGACGCTCAAGTTAGTACAGTATTCGGAGGTGAATAGTAATGTAAGCAATAATGGTAATTTTTGGGAGAGAGAACATACCATTTTAAGGTTTTACTTGGGGTATATATAATGATGGGTATGATTGATAGGACAGCACCCAGGGGTATTTTCGTAATTCCCGACTTGAGCTGGGCTTGGATTTGTGATAATTATGAATTAAGGGATATTGGGCCTTATGGCCCTTTGACTTGACTTCAAACATTGGGGCTCAATTGACCCAATAACAGGTACAATTAGAGATGGTCGCACAAAGAAATTGTCTCTCACAAGAACTTGTGTTTAAAAAATGATAAATCAAGTGTTGCTCTATCGAAGCTGTCCATATTTGGGCGACACAGAACCTTTTATAACATCCACTCATAATTTTATAGTCGCATTGTGTAGCACATTATTGTTTTGAGTGACATAATTATATTTATAGCCTATAATTAATGTCGCACGTAAATCACTTTATAACATGAACAATGTTGTAGTTTTGAGGTCATACTATTATTCCCAAAGTGTGATTTAGGTACTTAGTGGGACGCACATTTAATTACGGCCTCGAGGCCAGGGTTTGGGGATTGGCAATGAACCACCCTCCCTATCAAGATGGGTGATCTTGGTATCTACTCGGCAGGTGATGATACTATGTTTTCCTTACTTCTCATCTACAAATCAATTCGCTCCAAGCTAGGATCTTCGCTAACAATGATCTGTATATTAAATTTGTATTAATTTAAATGTTTTGTAAATGGTTTACACACCTTGTTTTTACGTCCATTCAAAACGAACCCTTTCGGTTGTTTAATATACTTCTTCATCTAGTTCTCCATACAAAAACGCAGTATTAACGTCCATTTAATGAATCACTAGATTGTGAATCAAAGCTAACACTACCAACAACCGAATGGTAGTTGTTCTTGCAACTGGTGCATATGTATCGAAATTGTTAGAATATTACGAGATATTCTACGAGATATTCACGGGATTATTTATAGTCATAAGAATAATCTAGATATTATTCTCAGCCTTAATTTAGGCAATGTATATTTTTGTGATATTATTAATATAGGAAGTTTAGGAGTATGTCATGTATATATATACCTGCTCAGCTGTGGAGATGAATAATACAGTAATTACAAAACCCAAAATCTGTGTTTTACCTTTAATCATGGTATCAGAGCAGTAACGATTCTGAGTCGGTTTTGCTGTCTCATCATCTACTAAACACATACCTGTTAAAATCAAAAACCAGAAAAACATGGAAACACTAGTGGAAAAAAAGCTATTGGCTGCTGCTTATTGGCTGCGGTTTTTAGAAAAACGCAGCCTATATGAGTAATAAAAAAGCTGGAAAAAAAAATTATTAAGGGGCTGCGGTTTTTGGCATTGTCCGCAGCCCTAAACCTCTTAAGAAATTCAGCAAAAAAAAATACTAAAGGGGCTGCGGTTTTTGGCATTGTCCGCAGCCCTTAACAATTCCAAAGTAATAATGAAAATAAAAAAAAATTCAAGCAAAGGGCTGCAGTTTTTAATGATGTCCGCAGCCCTTAATAATTCTAAAAAAAAAAATAAAAACCGCCTAATAATTCTAAAAAAAAATAAATATCGCCTAATTAAGAAACCCTATCCTCTCCTATATAACCTCAAAACGGCGCTCCTCTAACCCTAATCAAATGGCCGTTTTCAGATCAAAACCCTACCTTCTTCAAAAACGGCGCTCCTCTCCAAAACCCTAATCAATTTTCTTCAAAATCAAAATCTTCTAAAAAACCTTCTTCAAAATCGGCGCCTCATCATCCTTCAAAACCTTCTTCTTCATCAATTTTCGAAGATTTGAAGATTTTGTTCTTGAAGATTTTCGAAGATTTTCGAAGATTTTGCTCTTGAAGGTTCAAGTAAACGGATCTTTTGAAGGTTCAAGTAAACCAAGCAAAGTTTTTTTCTCACTTATTCTTCCGATTTTCGTTTCAGAGGATCTTCTTGAATTTAGATCTGGAATTTTTGAAGGTTTTAGAGGATCGTTTCAGAGGATCTTCGTTTTTTTTTTCTGGGTTAGTATATGAAGATCTTCTGTAAATTTGTATATGAAGATTCGTTTTTTTTTTTTTTAATTTCAAGTTTAGATCTTGCTTTAAATTTGTATATGAAGATTCGTTTTGTTCGATTCGTTTTTTTTTAAATTTCAAGTTTAGATCTTGCTGTAAATTTCAAGTTTAGGATCTTCTTGAATTTAGATCTGGAATTTTGTTTCTTTTTCGTTTTCTGGGTTAGTATGAAGATTCGTATATGTTTTGTTTAGGATCTTCTTGCTGTAAATTTTGTTTCTTGAATTTAGATCTGAAATTTGTATATGAAGATTCGTTTTCTGGGTTAGTATATGAGGATCTTCATTTAGATGTTCCTTTTTCGTTTTAATCTTTAATTTTATGTTTAGATCTTGCTGTTTGTTCTTCTTATTTTGTTTTTGGGTATTAACGGTTCTTTTTCAGAATTCTTTTTAGAATTCTGAAATTTTTTTTTTATTTTGAAAAAAGCCTAAAGGGCTGCGGTTTTTGGCCCATGTCCGCAGCCCCTTTCCTTATTTTGGGCTGCATATTTTGACCGCAGCCCTTAATTATTACTTTGGGCTGCTCCAATAAAGGCTGGGGTCGAAATACGTAGCCCATAGGGGCTAAAAAACCGCAGCCCTTAAGGTTTTTTCCACTAGTGAAACCGATTCAAAAACCATCATAAGCCCAGAACAGCCCGTAACCATGGGACAACTTATGCAATTGTTTTCACATTTTAACCCCAACAAGTTGCCCACAGAAACCGGAACTAACCCTCAAACAGTGTCTTTGACCGAGAAACTCAACCATCAGAATTACACAGCTTGGTCCAGGCTGATGCACCTAGCCATTAAGAGTCGGGATCGGCTCAATCATATCATCGCCGAACCACCGACTACAGAAGACCCGGCGTACAGCCAGTGGACCCGGCGCGATTCCATGGTAATTTCATGGATTCTCGAAAACATTGACAGAAATCTGGTTAATCACTTTTTAGACTTTCCCACAGCAAAAACTTTGTGGGAAGGAATCGAAACCCTGTACAGCAGTGGATAAGAGACGGGTTACAAATCTTTGATCTAACGGTCAAAACAAATAAAATGACGCAAGGAAATGACACTGTGGAGAACTACTACAGTAAACTTATCGCCTTGTGGCAGGAGATAGACAGAAGGCAGCCTAATCCCATGAAAGATCCAACTGATATTGTTACGTATAATCGGATAATTCAAGAAAACCGATTATATCAATTCTTAGCAGGAGTGGATGAAACCTTTGACAAGGATAAACGAGATTTGCTCATCAGAGACCCCCTTCCATCAGTGGAGGAGGCATATGCAAGTATAAGGAGGGAAGCAACGAGGCGTGGGATTATGAAATCCACCTCAGATCTGGACCACTCAAATGGCGTAGGAGGGGGATTTGCTGTCAGAGGCAAAACTTACCGTAAAGAGGATGATCGGAGCCACCTCAAGTGCACCCACTGTGGTGGCGCTAGACACACAAAAGAGGAGTGCTTCAAACTTGTGGGCTACCCTGAATGGTGGCCCGACACCAAGAAGAAAGGAGGCAGAAATGGCCGATACACTGACAGAGCAGGCAAGGCAGCCATGGCAGATGGAAGAGAAGAAGAAGGAGTTGCCCTAAACACTGATACAGGTATGGAAGTGGAAGAGAGAGAGTTTCTCTCTCTTGGCGGCACAACAACAAAACAGGAAGTAGGGTTATGTGAGGGCAACAAGCCTCAAGAAGTGGGCCGGCCCTTTTATAAGGAAAAAGGGGGTCCCACTTGTTCTCCTTTAATTAATATTAACTCTCATGCTTTATCTGTTTGTGGACGAGGTTGGATTTTTGATTGCGGTGCTACTGATACAATGTCATTTGATCCTAATGATTTTTTAACCTTTGATAAACCGAAAAAACATTTAATAAAAACGGCTAATGGGGAAGGAATTGTAGTTAAGGGGGCTGAGGCTATTTCATTCACAAATAACCTCACTTTAAATAATTGTTTATTTGTTCCTGATCTTTCCCATAAGCTGTTATCGGTTAGTCAGTTAACGAGGGATCTAAATTGCATTGTTCTTATGAAGCCTGACTGTTGCGTTGTGCAGGATGCTCAGACGGGCAAAATTATTGGGCATGGTATTGAGAAAGGTGGACTGTACTTCCTGGAGGAGGAGATTCAACAAGGTGAAGCTACTCTTGTTCGTGGGTCAGACGAAGAAAAATTATGGACTTGGCATCGGCGTTTGGGACATCCGTCTTTTGGGTACTTGGAGAAACTATTTCCTACTTTAGTTAAGAATAAACCTGTTTTGCGATGTGAGACTTGTATTTTGGCGAAAAGTCACAAACATTCTTATCATAGTAGTTTTAATAAAGCCGATGTTCCTTTTATGCTTATACACTCTGATGTTTGGGGTCCAGCTCCCGTAGCTGGTATTTTTGGTTATTTATACTATGTGGTTTTTATTGATGATTGCACCCGCATGAGTTGGATATATTTTCTTAAGCACAAATCTGAAGTATACAATGTGTTTGTTGATTTTTATAATATGGTGTGCACTCAATTCCAAGCCCAACCCCGTATCCTTCGTTCCGATAATGGTCGTGAATATGTGAACTCAAATATGCATAAATTTTTTGCAACCAAAGGCCTTGTCCATCAAACATCTTGTCCAGACACACCCCAACAAAATGGAGTAGCCGAACGGAAAAACAGGACCTTACTTGAAATGACTCGTGCCCTTATGCTAGACTCCTGTGTTCCCACCTATCTTTGGCCCGAAGCAATAGCAACTGCAAACTACCTTACCAACAGACTACCCACAAAAAGCCTAAACTACAAAACACCTCTCCACACGTTTCAGCCTTTTATCCCTTACCTTTTTCCCACTCTCTACCACCTCGTATATTTGGGTGCACAGTATACATTCATCATCATAAGCGGGTGCGTACCAAGTTTGAGCCAAGGGCTGAAAAGTGTGTGTTTGTGGGGTATGGGAGGAACCAAAAGGGATATCGATGCTATGATCCGGTCACTCGACAGATACAGACTACTATGGATTGTGACTTTATTGAGGACCAGTTTCACTATCGCCATCCTTGATGTCAGGGGGAGACGACAGATGACGATCTCAGATCATTGGCGCAAGGCAATGGAAGATGAGATTGATGCTCTCACAGCAACTGAATCTCCTCTCACAGCATCACAGCCTTCGATTTCATCTCCATTACCAATTCCGTCTGATCATCAGGTTAGTAGTTTTGATAACAGTCATGATATTATGGATGATATGCCTATGCATGAGACTGAGGTTGCAGGAGTTGAGGAGATACCTAGTGAGTCACAGGAGAGTAGGGAACAACCTTATGTGTTACCACCGAGATCGACACGAGGTGTTCCTCCAAGGAGATATGATCCAGACTTTGAGGCAAAGAGATCCAGGTATCCGGTTGATAAAACAGGTGAAGGAAACTTATCCCAGAGTGCTGTGGCCTTTAATGCTTCTCTCTACAGCACTAAACTTCCAGGAAGCGTTGAAGAAGCTCTTGCCACCGATCATTGGCGCAAGGCAATGGAAGATGAGATTGATGCTCTGAAGAAGAATGGAACATGGGAAAAATGTGCTCTGCCGAAAACCAAGAGAGTTGTTGGACGCAAATGGGTCTTTACAGTGAAATACAACGCTGATGGGAGTATCGAAAGATACAAGGCACAGTTGGTTGCAAAAGGGTATACGCAAACTTATGGGGTTGACTACTCAGAGACGTTTTCTCCAGTAGCCAAGCTCGACACTATTAGGGTTCTCTTTAGCATTGCTGCAAACTTAGACTGGCCCCTTCATCAGTTTGATGTAAAGAACGCTTTTCTGCATGGAGAGTTACAGGAAGAGGTGTACATGGAAGCTCCACCAGGGTTCACTTTAGAGTTCTCAGACAGAGAAGGGTGTAGGTTGAGGAAGGCTCTATATGGGTGGAAACAGTCTCCTAGGGCATGGTTTGGGAGGTTCACCTCTACTATGAGACGCTTTGGATACAGACAGAGTCACTCAGATCACACCTTGTTTCTGAAGAAACAAAGAGGGAAAATAACTTGCTTGATAATTTATGTTGATGATATGATAATCACAGGTGATGATAAAACTGAGATCGAGAATTTGAAGAGGAGATTGTTCCAGGAGTTCGAAATGAAGGACCTTGGGAGGCTTAAATACTTCTTAGGGATTGAGGTTTTAAGATCAAACAAAGGAATCTTTATCTCTCAAAAGAAGTATGTGTTGGACCTGCTAGCTGAGACAGGGATGATGGATTGTAAACCAGTAGAAACTCCTATGGTGGTGAACCATGGATTGCAGATACTTGAAGGTGCAGAATTTGCAGATCGTATGTAGTATCAGAGATTGGTAGGGAAACTAATCTATCTTTCTCATACTAGACCTGATATTGCATATGCTGTGGCCTGTGGGTGTTGTTAGTTGATTCATGCATAAGCCACAGGTGCAACACATGGAGGCAGTTTTCCGCATCTTGAGATACTTGAAGGGGACTCCAGGGAGAGGTGTTCTGTATCAGAAAAATGGACACCTAGATCTTGCTGCATATACTGACGCAGACTGGGCAGGAGACAGAGATGACAGAAAGTCTACATTGGGTTACTTCACTCTTGTTGGAGGCAACTTGGTGACTTGGAGAAGTAAGAAGCAAAAGGTTGTTGCTCTATCTAGTGCAGAAGCAGAATTCAGAGGAGTAGCAAAGGGAATTCAAGAAGTTTTATGGCTTCGGAAATTGTTAGTTGATCTTGGTTTTCCTCCTAAGGGGAGCTGTAACTTGTATTGTGATAATCGTGCTGCAATTAATATTTCAGAGAACCCGGTTCAACATAATCGAACCAAGCATGTAGAAGTGGACCGTCACTTTATAAAAGAGAAGCTCGAGAACGACATTATTAAGTTACCTCATGTAAAGTCTGAGGATCAACTTGCAGACATACTCACTAAAGCAGTTGGTACACAGTGGTTTGACGATGTTCTAAGCAAGTTGCGTATCGGAGACTCGACGACTCAACTTGAGGGGGAGTGTTAGAATATTACGAGATATTCTACGAGATATTCACGGGATTATTTATAGTCATAAGAATAATCTAGATATTATTCTCAGCCTTAATTTAGGCAATGTATATTTTTGTGATATTATTAATATAGGAAGTTTAGGAGTATGTCATGTATATATATACCTGCTCAGCTGTGGAGATGAATAATACAGTAATTACAAAACCCAAAATCTGTGTTTTACCTTTAATCAGAAATGATCGATACCGTGCTTTTATCGAAAGCCTTGTGCCACTAATCGGGCCTTAAAATTATCGATAGTTCCATCAATTCTTATCTTCTTTCGAAAGATCCGTTTGCCACCAATCGGTTTACAAGACGGAGGTAAATCAACTAATATCCATAACCCATGTATTATTTCCCATGATGGAATCCATTTCATCATAAATTGCTTTCTTCAAAAAGGAACTATCTTGTGATGTCATAGCATCATTATATGTCAATGGGTCTCCTTCCACATTTAGTAAATATGGAACACTAGAATGAATGTCATTTCTAATACCTCTTCTACTAGATATACATGAAAATTAGGACCAAAAGACTTTGCTTTTCTTTGTCGTTTAGTCCTAAGAATATTTGCTTCATCCATTTGAGTATCTTGTAAGACAATTTGTTGATTATCATCAAGATCATCTTCTTGTGGATTTTCTTGTTGAATATTTTCAAATTCAACATTGTCATCGGTTCTTATTTGTAGATTTCTTTGTCTAACAATTGAAGAGAATCTATTCTCATCAAATATTGCATCTCTAGACTTAGGGCCTGTTCTCTTCGTCTGATCTGATTGGATAAGGTCTGAATTTACTAAGGTCTGATCTGATCTGATCTGGTCTGATCTGGTCTGATTCAGTCTGATCTGATCTGAATCTTTCTGATCTGGTCTGATCTGGTCTGATCTGATCTGATCTGATCTGAACTGGTCTGGTCTGGTCTGGTCTGGTCTAATTTGATCTGTCTGATCTGATCTGATTTGATTTCATAAAGTTATTATTATTATTATTATTATTATTATTATGATTATTATTATTATTATTATTATTATTATTATTATTATAATTATTATTATTATTATTATTATTATTATTATTATTATTATTATTATTATTATTATTATTACTATTACTATTAGTATCTAATTAAGAATTTAATTAATAAATACTCATATTATTTAATTAATTAATTAAAAAATAAATTAATAATAATGTTATTAACATTATTATAATTATTAAATAGTCATTTATATTATTATTATCTAATTAATTAATTAATTAAAAAAATATTTTTAATTGTTATTTTTTTTGGCAAGTTAAATTTTATAAAAAGCCAGAAAAGATAGCCGAAGCTTACACAAAGTTCAAAAGACTGAAATGACGCTCCCTACTGAGCATCTGAGGGACATGCCCCTCTTCATTCGCTTGTAGGGCTCGACACTTCCAAAAAAAGGAGACAATTCTCCTGGCCTATACAACGAATTGCACATAACTAAAAGACTTTACAAAAGCAAGCTAGCCATAACGCTATGCAAACAAAGATCGAGCCAAAAGAATTTGTGAGACTCTTTACTACCAAGCACGCATCAGTTGCCGAAGACCCATAGGCAGGTAGTCTTCCAACACTCCAAATTAGCAGCACTATATACTGTGTAGCCCCAAATCATAGATGCTATATACTGTGCAGCACTCCAAAGGAGACAATTCATCAGCTAAGGACAACGCTGGTCTAACAAACAGCCACCTCAATACCATCACATGAGACTATACTGGACCAAGTCAATCCACCAGCTTTCAAAGAAGCTGTTAAGTGTTAACATCTTCATGCCAGATGAAACAAAGGAAACCATGATAAGGCCATAAAGAGTCATTATCTCACATGACAAGACAATCTGGATGAAATCGATTTCCCGACGCAGTTGCAACCAAAAACGAAATCCAGACTTCAAATGTCTAAACTAACCTGGGTAAACCCAGGGGTAACATCTGTGGAGTAGGACAGAGCTTCAGGGTATATCTGACTTATGTCAAGGAATCAGCCCATAGTCATAACCTGCCCTCATCGAGAATCCAAACAGGTAGAGGAGGTGGGGACAAATTTCCCACTATGCTACCTCTATAGTAGTTGGTGTCCCCAAGAGCAGGCCAAGAGGGACGTAGGGCATCCTGTAAGACATAAACCAAGAAGCTATCCTCTACTACACATCAGCAAAGACCTAGACCATCCACCAACGAAACAGGAATAGCAAGCATAAGTTGCTATCCTCTAAAACAAAATTGCTAAGCAGTTGATAAACACCAAGACAGGTCACGCCCTAGAACATTAAACAATCACAAGAGCCCAACCAAATCCAGCCCCAAAAAACCACCAAAACAGTGTATCGAACCCAGCTATACTCACAAGACAGTAGGAACCTAATCAAAGACAAGCATAGTTGCTATATCATCTAGAGACCCAACTGCTTTAGGCAGTTCATACGAAGCTAAACTACAAACGAGCAGTAGTTTTCTCTTTTACTTGAGAGAAAAAGAGGAATGGCAAACCTAATTGCTACCCTCCCAATACATAACTGCTATAGAGCAGTTCAAACGAAGGCTACACACCCCAAAAATAGGGATATCTAGCCTCAAAAGATATCTTCGAACATCATCCAAGCAGCTGGGGGTTTCGAAACAAGAGCACTAAGTAAACACACAACCATTGAGAGATACCTTAGATTGGGCCGAAGCTTGGTATGAAATCGACCCTTTCAGCAGTAACTTCAACCCCTAATTCAATTAGGGTTTACTCCAAAGATGTTCGAAACTCCAATTAGGGATTGGAAGATTCGAGATCTCATCTAGCCTTCATCGGTTGCCACCAAAACCGAATTGAGATCAAACAGGACACCTATATTTGAAATCAGTGAAGACTCGAAAATTAGGGTTACTTGTGCGATTTCAAATCGAATTGGGGAAAACCTTCTGCAGACAGGACAGAGACTCCATATGCGGAGGCTCATTAGGACAGGATCGCCTCAAAAACTTACCGGAGATGATGATTTGCATCTCCATCTACCTGCCAAAGACAGAAATTTGGATTTAGGGTTGCCTTTTGTGACAACCAAACGAAACGTTGATTGGGGCCAAAGAAGAGGCCTAACAGATCAAAAGATGGGGACCCAACACGCCGGTGATCTCTCCCGTCTCGGTGGTCGGCCTCGCCGCCGGTATGCCATTGCTGGGGCTGAAGATCGCCCTACCGGGGCGATTCTAGAGAGAGGAAGAGAGTTGGGCGGCTATTCTTCTTCTTATTTATATATTTCTTTAGTAATTATTTTATTAATTAAGTAATTAATTAATTAATAATAGTTATAATAATAAGTAATAAGTAGTAATAATAATAATAAACTCAAAAAAAAAAAATAATAATAATACACTACAACAAAACATGGAGCTTTTAGACAGTTTTTTTTAGACACAATAAAAAGCGTCTAAAAAATTTTAAAGATGTTAGACGCTTTTGTTTAGACGCATAAAACAGTTACTAAAATAAGCTTAATAAGCGTTGAAAAGCCCAATTCAAAATTGGAAACAGGATAAGCGGGTAGACTTTATTAACTTCTCAAATACTCCTATTAATCAAAATAAAACCGCTTTCATAATTTACGCTCTTTCTATCAAGCTAGAAAACCGCATTCATCCCAAACTGGGTATCGATTCACTGCGATTTCTGTCAAGCGGGTATCGTCATTCCTTCATCATCCCAAACTGTTCTTTCAACCATTAATCAATATTTTCAGTCATCGATTTCTTTCCAACTGCCTTCATTCCTTCATCCGCAAATTACTGGGTATCGTATTTTGTTCAACTTATTTGTTTATTAATGAATAATCGTCTTTTGTATTGAGTTGCAAAACTGGGTATCGTCATTGTTCAACTTATTTGTTTATTTGTTTTCTTTCATCATCCCAAATCAGTTTATCGCAAATTACTGGGTATCCAAGCACGATTGTTCAACACGATAATTGTTCTTCAAAAGCGGGTAATTCTCTTAAACTGATACTTGAATTAGGTTGTTCTCTTAAACTGATACTTGAATTAGGTTGTTCAATTGCTGGTTGTTCAAATTACTGGGTATCGTCATTGCACATTTTAAACTGATACTTGAATTAGGTTGTTCTCTTAAACTGATACTTGAATTAAGTTGTTCAATTGCTGGTTGTTCAAATTACTGGGTATCGTCATTGTTCATCTTAAACTGATACTTGAATTAGTTTGTCTTATACAATTGCTGCGTATCCCAAATAAACACGATTGAATCAGTACCATTTGGGATGATGAAAGAAAACAAATAAACTGATCGTCCTATACAATTGTCCTATACCATGATTTCAAGAAATCATTATCTCCCTCAAATTGTCCTATACAATTCACATACTCAGGTATGGTTTCTTGAATTAGGTTAAACGAATGGTTAGTTTAGGTTAATTTAAGGCTTAAACAACTGAAATTTTGTCATGGTTTCTTAATTCTATTTTTACAGATGAATTGTTGTGTAGGTTAACCATCTCAACTGAATTTTGAAGTAAATAATGAAGTTATTTGGGTTTTTTATGCTTTCCCTGTATTTAGTTTCTGCATTAGGGAAGCTACCTTCACCTGACATTATAGCATTGCTTCAATTTAAGAAGGGTATTAAGCATGACCCAACTGGTTTTGTGTTGAATTCGTGGAATGAGGAGTCTATTGATTTTAATGGGTGCCCTTCTTCTTGGAATGGGGTTGTTTGTAATGCTGGTCATGTAGCTGGGGTTCTTCTTGATCATTTGGGTCTTTCTGCTGAGGCAGATTTGAGTGTTTTTGCTAATCTTACCATGTTAGTAAAGCTTTCGATGGCAAACAACTCCATTAGTGGCCGTATTCCTGATAATATAGGCTCTTTCGATAAGCTTCAGTATCTAGATATCTCGAACAATCTCTTTTCTGACTCTTTGCCATCCGGAATTGGCAACTTGGCTAGCCTGCAGAACCTTTCTTTGGCCGGAAACAATTTCTCTTGACCAATTCCTGATTCGGTTTCAGGACTGACCGCACTACAATCTCTAGACTTGAGTCGCAATTCGTTTTCTGGTTCGCTTCCTCCCTCATTGACGAAGTTAGGAAGTTTAGTTTATTTGAATTTGTCTAAAAACGAGTTTACGAAGAAGATTCCTAAAGGATTTGAATTGCTTTCAACACTCGAGGTACTCGACTTGCATGGAAACATGTTTGATGGAAATCTTGATGGGGAGTTCTTGCTGTTCTCGAGTGCTATTCATGTTGATTTAAGTGACAATCAACTCGAGAATTCTGGTTCCGGAAAAGACAAGTTCCTGGCTGGTGTGTCGGAGACAATTAAGTATTTGAATCTCAGCCATAATAGGCTTACTGGATCACTGATTGGTCAAACTCGGCTGTTTGAGAACATTAAGGTGTTGGATTTGAGTTACAATATGTTGTCCGGAGAGTTTCCTGAGTTCAACTTTGTCTATGATCTCGAAGTCCTTAGGTTAAGCAACAACAGGTTTTCCGGGTTTGTTCCTAATGATCTGCTGAAAGGAGATCCCCTACTTCTTACTGAATTGGACTTGAGTGGCAACAATCTCACAGGTTGTTTTTTCCTTATGTTTTGTCTCTATAAAACATAGTGAACTTTAATATGATTTTGTCTTTGCTTTCCTTTTATGATTCTTAATCTTTTGGTGATGGATTATAGACTTACACTAGACTATTTTAAAATGGCTCATCGAATTATGTGCACTACTTATTTTTGTGAAAATTCTGATGATAATTGTTACTAAGGGTCACCCGAAATCAATCTCTTTGTTGTTACTAACAAGGGTACGGTTGTGTACATCTGGCTCTCTTAAACCCCCCAAAGGTGAGCCTTTTAATGACATTGAGGTAATGCAATATTATTGGATTTGCATTTCCAGTCAAGATAGTCATTTAGTCCATTCTCGTGAAATAAAGTTTATATTGTGATTCACCTAGCCGTCGATAAGAAATGGCAAAGCCGGCTAACGCCATTTAGGGCCAAAAAAATATTTTCATGTACAAGGTTGATATTAACTTGAATTAAATAGCAACAATACAAATCAAAATGAGTTATATTATTTAGTACGTCTTAAATTTTTAGGTTTTTTTTTCTATTTTTCGCTCTGGGGCCAGCGATTCATGTATCAAATATTCAAATGATGTTTTTCAATGCTGATGACAATACACTTCTCCTTTACGGTAATGCTGATGTAAATACTGTTTTCACTGTCAAAAAAAAAATTGTGTCTTTCAGGTCCAATTGGCATCATCATGTCTACAACAATGCGAACACTTAATCTGTCTTCAAATGGTCTTTCGGGTGAACTGCCACTACTGACTGGAGACTGTGCTATACTCGATTTGTCGAAAAATCAGTTTCACGGGAACTTGACTAAAATGGAAAATGGGGAAACATTGAATTCCTCGATCTCAGCCAAAATCGTTTCAGAGGTCCTATGCCTGTAACCACATCTCATTTTTTGCATCTAAACCATCTCAACCTTTCCCGTAATTCCCTCAAAGGTAGTCAGGAAGGAATGATTTACCAATGTCCACAGGTTTAATCGTGTGGCTTCTTTTATAGAAAAACATGAACAAACTCAAGGATAGGTAAGTATTTTTTTGCAGAATGAAGAAATCTAATTTATACTTGTATAATATTATGGATTTGTAATATTATGTGTTTTATATTTTATTTTAGGTTAAGCGAATAGAAGATGGAATGCAATTTATTTACGTTGATGCTGGTATGTGGTTTTTATTATTAGTTTATACTTGTATAATATTGTGGATTTAGAAGATAAACAATTTATTTAGTTTATATTTAATTTAGTTTTAATAGTTTATTTTTGATATTGGGAAACGTTTTCAGCTTTTGAGGTTTGATGCATTTGTCGTATGCTTTGATTGTTGGAATTTGTTGATGGATGGGTTTGGATTTGCTATTTTATTGTTTGCAGGTGATATTAAAATTTTTGGAATGTTTATTTTATAAATGAAACTCTGACGAAATTTCTACAAAATTTTCTCGATGTTCTAAAAAAAGTCAAATTTTAATGATAAGGGGTTAAGTGTGTGTTAATGATCATCACTATTAACATGTTTTTTTTTTGTCGTTCTTGTTTTTATAACTAAAGTAATCATCAACCCTTTTTTTTTGCAGGTTTTAACTTTTTACATTGTAGACTTAGCTTGAAATGAAGAAGCAAACTTGTGGATTACTTTCTTAGATTACTATTGAGCTTTTTATATTGTAAATTGTCAAGAAAACTTCAATACAAACTATGTTGGATACCCTTTTAGATTTGTTGTATCGATAATATAGATATTTTGATATTTGAGCATATATATTGTCCATAGTAATTTGCACCGTACTATATATATACATATGGAAATTAATTATTGTGAGTTGCCTTTTATTTTAAGTATATATATTTTTTTATTGATGAGTAAAAAATTATATGTCATGAGCTTGATGTGAAAAATTGTGCATTGCCTTTTTATGGAAAAGTACCCAAGAAAATTCACTAATAAGCAACTAGGTAAAAGGCTTTTAGACACTTTTGGATGTCACAAATCTAAATTATTATGATTAGATTTTGGGATATTCTACATGGTAAGCACCAGGTATAGTGAAATTTACAAACTAGCTATTCTTGTTTTCGATTCTACATGGTAAGCACCAGGTTAAGGAAAACTAACTGCCGTAGCTATATTAGGTCAAAAACGTTAAAAAAACGTTAAGTTGTGAAATTACTAAATTGCCCTTGTTTATTCTCCATCATCTTCTTTCTTTAACTTCTTCCTTCACCATTAATTCACCTTCCTTCACTATTAATATATCTTTGCAATCACTAAAGATCGAAGCTTAAACCCCTAAAGCTAAAATTGTAGGATAAATATAATCAAATTAATGCTTATTTATCTTGTAAGTAGACAATTTCATTTCAATTGCAATTATTCTTTGATTTATGCTATTATTTTTGTAGTTTTAATTTTAAATTTTAATGTATTTTATTAGTATAGGTATAGCCCTTATCAAATTGAAACTTGTTCAAGAACCTTCTAAGCTGAAACAGAAAGAAGCAGCAATCGTCATCCTCATCAATGGCAAAACCTAAATATATCCTATCCTTTCTATATTCCCACCCAGCGACAAAAATACTGTGGGTTGAAAGATTTTGAGGTAATTTGCAAGGATAATAAATTACCCATGATCAATTTATCTGGGGATTTTTATCTCATTCACAATATTTGGTATAAAACCCAGAAATTTAAAGTTACAAACTTTGCTTTACTTAATCATAATTGTTCATTTAAGCCCAAAAACTTGTCTTTGCCCCCAAAAAGATTGAATTTTGCTGAAGATCAGAGTATTATACATATGTACCCTAATTGCCCAGAAAAGGTTTTGGAGAAATATAAGGAGAAAAGGGTAAAATGTGGAGGAATTGCAGTGTATAAGAATGATTCAAAAGTAAAGGATTTGGAGAAAGAGTGTAATGGGGAAGTGACTTTTGTGCCTTATAATGGGGGTGATAGTCATGGAAGGATTGAAGATGATTTGGGAAATGGGTTTATTTTGATTTGGAATGCAATTTCTCAGTTATGGAAGTTCATTCTTTTTAGCATAACTTGTTCTTTTCTGAATTGGAGAGAGAATAAATAGTGATAATTGAACTCCTGTTATAAGGATGAAAGTGAAATTCCTCAATCAGTAAGCTAAGACATGATTTCCTTGTTAGGGATAACCCTGAATTTAGACTCTAATGAATTTAGAATGTCATTGATTACCATAAAGGAAGAAGATGGGTATGGATGCAAAGGAAGAAGAAGATGATGATGAATTAAGCAAGGGTAAAATTGTAATTTTCATACTTAACGATTTTTAAACGTTTTTTGTGCAATATAGCTACGGCAGTTAGTTTTCCTTAACCTGGTGCTTACCATGTAGAATCGAAAACAAGAATAGCTAGTTTGTGAATTTCACTATACCTGGTGCTTACCATGTAGAATATCCTTTAGATTTTTAGTGTTTTTGACCCTTTAATATGTCTAAAACACAAATATTTTAGACGCTTTAAAGTGTCTAAAAAACACAAAATATTTTAGATGCATTAAAGTGTCCAAAATTCAACTATTTTAGACGCTCTAAAATGTCTAAATCCACTTTTTAGACGCTTTTCTCCGTCACAAATGAGTTGATAACGTATGAAAAAGTAAGGCGGCAAAAGTCTTGTAACGGAAAAAAGCGTCTAAAAGTTACCAATTTTGGACACCAAAAGGCGTCTAAAAAAAGTGTCTAAAAGTTTTGTGACACTTGATTTTTAGACGCTTGGAAAAGCGTCTAAAAAATTATTTTAGACGCAAAAAAGCGTCTAAAAGCTCCGTCCTTAGCGTCTAAAACCCATATGTTTTTTTGTAGTGATAATAATATAATAATATTATAATAACAATATTAATATTAATAATAATAATAACAATAATAATAATAATAATAATAATAATAATAATAATAATAATAATAATAATAATAATAATAATAATAATAATAATAATAATAATAATAATAATAATAATAATAATAATGGTATGGTATGGTCTGATCTGGTCTGGTCTGGTATGGTCTGATCTGGTCTGGTCTGGTCTGATCTGAAACTTTCTGATCTGATCTGAATAGTTCTGATCTGATCTGGTCTGATTTGGTCTGATCTGGTCTGATCTGATCTGATCTGATCTGATTCCAATAAGAATAAGTAATAAGTCAAAAAAATAAGTTGAAGAGAACACCTTCTTAATTATTAAAAGATTGATATATAGTCATTTTGTTCCATAACATAGAACCCATAAGCTTTGCTTTAATTGACATAACCTACAAATATGCATTCAAAACCTCGTTCACTGAGTTTCTTTCTCTTTTGTCCAGGTACACTAACGATAGAAAAACAACCTTAAACCTTAAGATAACTTAAGTTTGGTTTTTTATACCATAATTCATAAGGAGTTTCCTTATATGCTGTTGATGGAACCCGATTTAGAATGTGATATGCGGTCAACATTACTTCTCCCCAAAATCCGTCACTCACATTGAGTATGACAACATGGAATTTACCATTTCTTAAAGAGTTTGGTTCTTCCTTTCTGCCAAACCATTAGATTGTGGTGCATAACCGGCGGTCGTTTCATGTATAATTCTCATTGTTTGGAAATAATGAGGATCATAGTATTCTCGTCCTTTGTTGGTTCTTAATCTTTTAAGTTTACCATTAATTTGAAGTTTAACTTTGAACGAGTTAAATGCCTCATCTTTTGAATGCAAAGGATAAACATAACAAAACCTTGAATTATCATCAATAAAAGTAATAACATATCTTTTATTTCCTAGTGGTGCACTATGAAAGTCACAAAGATCACCATGTACAAGTTCTAAAATTTCAGTTTTTCTTCCAACACTTTTTATATGTGTTCTTGTGATCTTATTAAGCGTACACGTTTTGCACTTTTCAGATTTTGTTCAGATAAAGGTATCAAATCATGCTTAGCCATAAAATAAACTTTACCAAAGTTAACATATGCCAATCTAAAATGCCATAAATAATGAAAATCATCACACATATTAATATTACATATCATGTTTTTAGGGTTACATCTTAAAGATAGTTTAAACAAATTAAAACATAAATAAGCATGGCCTATAAAAAAGTTACAGTTAGATATCATATATCTATCAGCTTCAAATACTAGTTTATATCCTAATCGATTCAAAAGAGGACTGAAAACAAGATTCCTACTAATATCGGGAACAAAGTATACATCCCTATGGACTAAACTCTAAAGTATTTCTCGATGCAAAAAAGAGTTCCACTTGTCCTTTATCATGGACTTTGATTAATGAATTATCTTCCATGTAGAGATACTCTCCATCCACAACATTATGTGAAGTTTTGAACTAATTTTACTCTTGCACACATGTCTCGCGACCCCTGAATCGATCCACCACGACATGTCATTATCTTGCACATTATTCACATTAGAATCCATGGAAGATAAATTTAAACCAGAAATTTCATCCAAAATTGCAAGATTACCTTTAGTAGGAGGGTTGTTTCTTGTAGAAGCACCGCCCTTCATCTTCTTAAGTTTATTCTTAAACACAAAGCAATTTTTCTTGCGATACCCAGGTTTTCTACATTCCCAACTAGCATTATCATGAACCTTCTTCTTTCCTTTTTCCTTGGAATTTTCTTCCTCTTGTCTCCACAAGTAGAAGCCTTTGCATCATTTATCACCATGTTGATGGTTAAAAGATTGGGGTTGTTCCCCTTTGAACTTTCAAGTTCTCTTAAACTTGCTTTTCAACTTGAAGATGTTGAGTGAGTTCTATAAGAGTAGTCTTTTCCTTCTTATGTTTAAGGGTATGTTTAACATCCGTCCAAGTATTTAGAAACTTGTCTATGATACTTGAAACTATGTAAATTTTATCCATGGTTAAGCTAAGTCATGCAATTTCATGTTATTATACATGCGTTGTAATTCATTGAATTGACCCATCACTAGATGGTTGTACAACATTTTTTAGTTATTATCCGTTCTTAACAACCCATTACTTCATGAAACAAAGTTTTGTATCACGAACTGAAGCACTGTTTTTACTTTGCTCAAACGATCATAATATTCGCTCGAACAAGCATGACCCAAAACAACTTCAAGAAACTTTCTAACTCGAATTTTTGTAAGTGCTCGAACGAGCACCCAAAGTGTTCGAACGAGCAAATGCTCAAACAGTCAGCACACAACAGGTGTGCTCGAATGAGCACCATGTTGCTCGAATGAGCAAGCCAATTGAGCACCGTTTTGGTATCGTTGTTACGTTCTTGTTTAGTTTATGCTTTAGTACATGCCTTAAGCCTTTGGATATATAGTCCTACATGCTCTAAATCTCAACACTTATAATGGTCGTTGTTGAGGGGTTGGAAGCTCAGCGGAGTTATCTATTGAAGTGTGAGGGATGAGGATGAAGCTGCATTGGCTATAGTGGTCATATACTGGGTTTTTGTGGTGCTAGTGCCATGTTATTGACAAGGATGATAATGTGATGGTGTAGTTTTGATGTGCAACGGAGGACAAAGGTTAGAGGATTATACCAGGGATTCTCTCTAGCTTTTACTTTTTTATAAAGAAAATGACCTAAGTAACTGGTTATAGCTTATTGGTTATTTAGGTGCACTTTAAGCAAACACTACTTATGACCGATTTGGTTAATAGTACTAAATGGCGGTAATGTAAATGGTTTATAGTGTAAAATTTTATCAAAAGTTTCATATCATTCCCATGATAATGAAATTTTGATCACAAAAAAGTTTTGGTTTACAAATTTCCGTTACCACCTAATACTACATCTCCCAATGGTAATGCTTTGGAATGAATTTTATTAAGAAAATGAGATGATTGAAGTTAGACAAGCATAACTATCAAGGTAACCAAGATATTTTTCAACCAATATTACACTAGTTTTTCATTCTCATTACCAATGTTTATTACCACCTACTAGGGATGGTCACGGGTCCAGGACCCTGTTGGACCCGCCCCTTTTTTAAGGGTCTCGGTCTTATTTTTTGAGACCCATCGGATCCGGGTCGGATCTGGATCTAAAAAATATTTGGCGGGTCCGGGTCCGGGTCCAAAATCCGGACCCTGGACCCGCCCCTTGGACCCTTATAAATATTAAATTGTCCATTTTTATTTGTCTTCTCATACGAATTATGCCCTCAACACTTATTTTATTTTCATATAATCATAATATATATAAATAATATATATGCTACTTGCTAAGTGTTAACTTAATTACCTTTATTTCATGGACTCGAACAACTGTTTATAATAAAATTATTTAAGCGTATACTGGTGACGTTATGCGAGTTTAGATGTTGAATTAGTATTAAATATTTGTAAAATACGATAATAACTCTCTTACAAATATACGAAAAATATAATGACTTACAAATGTTTCAAATTTGACAAATCGAAGAGATCTATTTTAGACCTTTTAAGGACCCATTAAGGACCCTAGACCCATCAGATTCGGAGGGTCCGGATCTGGGTCTGAAAATTTTGGACCCTTAGGGTCCGGATCCGGGTCTGGGTCTCAAAAAATTAAAAGGGCCCGGGTCCGGGTCTAGTTGGACCGGCTCCAGACCCGCCCCATGACCATCCCTACAACCTACCAAACGGGCCGTTAATGTTAAGACTATTTAAGATTAATCAAAATTTGAATAATTGTAGAAAAATGAGTGTAATGGTGTAATGTTGGATTATTGAGGATAATTTGTGTATTTATTAATTATGTTTGATCATTCTAGATCCATTGTTGCCTTTGAAGAAACAAATATAGGTCGTAAAGTTTTGGGTTGTGATAAGCTACCTAGGAGGTTTTTGGGTTTGCCGCCCGCTAGTTCGGTGTTTTGGGTATGGTGGGGGTTCTTTTCTATATTTCCAAGTTTTTGTTTTATACTTTTGGTTTTGAAAAAAAATTTAAGTAAACCAATAATAACCGATCAAACAAGTTGAAGGTTATATTATTGCTTTTAAAAATAAAAATCCATCAAGTTGAAATAAGTAATTAATATATCAGAATATATTTAGAATGCAGAAGGTTATATATTGTTTTATATATCTATATCTTCAAAAAAAGTTTGGATTGTGTATTTTAATTTTTTTTTTCTAATTCTTAACTTACGTGTGATTTAACAAGATTAGATTCATACATCAATTTTCTAATTACTATCATCAACACCAAAAAAATTAAACATCTAATTAATACGATAAAATAAGGCTAATCACTGATTGGATAGAATATAGCAGAATCCTAATAATAATATTTAAGAAACACAAATTTTTACTTGAGACCGTATTTTGTAAAGACGGCTCGGTGGCGGGATCCAAAGAGTGAGTGTCTAGCAAAATCTTTTTTATAATGGTGAATGGTGATCTTCCTACATGAAGTATATTGATTGGGGTACAAAATTGGATAGAGCCAAAGCCCATGTCTATGTCTGTAGTGTACCACAAAACTAATCAGTTCCAGGGGCAAAACCTACTTAAATTCCATCAAGATACTCAAGAAGATCATCAACTTCCTGTCTCAAGGCTGTTATTTTTTGCTGGTGAGGAGCAACCCGATTCTCAATGTCCCGACCACTCAACTTCTTTTCGTATGAGTCTACCACAATTGAATGCTTCGAAATTAACCTCTCTTGCAATTCTCGCTCTTTCGTAACAAGTTCCTCCGCCTACAAAAATCAATTTATGATTCAATCAATCTTTTAAAGAGAACACTCTTCAAATTACCGTCTTCACTCTAACTCGGAAAATTACAAACCTTGGGAAAGATTTGTGCCCCTTGCGGAGATGATTGCAAGGAATTAAGCAACGGCTTTAACTCCTTTGAAAACTCTTTGAGCAAACTATCAGAGGTTTTGCGAGCAGTTTTACAAGCTTGAACATTTCCGGTTCTTGACAGTTCGCGCAGTGATGCCTCCAGCTTATCATGGATTGACAAACATCGATTGATAATATTCTCTAGCTGCTGGATTGTAGTTTGCACCTAATATGCATAGGGTGAAAACACGAGACCAATTATAGCATGTATGAATAGTTTCACCTTGAACGAATATTCCATACAAGTTGAACGATATAAACTTACCTCATCCCACTGCAATTTCGCCAAATAAGACGTAGAAGACTTGGAAATTGAAAAATCAGCATGAGAGTACGCAATACAAGCAACAAAAAGGGAGAAAAATCCCAAAATCAACATCAAAGGTTCCCTGAGCAAGGACAAACAGTTGAACTTGTAGTAGACCTGAGATCCATGAGACACCATTGATATTAGAACTCGAAAGGACAATGCCAGCAAAAAATAACGGATGCTTAATACCTTAAGCCCAAAACATCATTACTAAAAAGACACGAGACAAAAGAATGCTAAAGATTACACATAAACATTGTGTATCTATGAAGGCATGAAAACTACACCTGAAAATTTTGATTATGCTCTGGAACGGCATTCACCTTCCGCAGAACTATTACTGGTCGGCCACTAATATCCAGGTGACTTACTTTAGTCTGCTTGAATTGAAATATTAGTTAAAATAAAATGAAAAAGATAAGATTGAAAAAAAATCAAGGGGGAAAAGACGATTTTGCAAAATTAGTTTAGAACCTCTTGCCATTGTTCTACTTCAAATGGAACAGAAACAGACAAGTCTGTTGAGCCCTCTGGCAAAACAACCTGCAGCAACAATCAAAATTGTAAGAAAGTGTAACTCAAGAGTCGAGATCAAATAACAGCATGCTAAAACAACATTCCATTTCGACAATGCCATTAAAAGTCGAAATCACAACACAAAAAATCTGGAAAAAAGTTTGCAAACTAATCTTTTTGTATTTGAGATGAGCAAATTTAAAAATTATCATCCACCATATATATTTGGGAATACATCGTCACACAATACTAAGGCTATTTAGCATTTAAAACATTGATGGAAAACTTGACACATCAATAGGGAACTGCAAGGATTACAGATAGTGGATGGGAATTGTTAATTTTCATCCAGAGCGATGGCAAATAACAAAACAAGAGAGCACAAAAACTGCCGCCATCCAAAAGATCTACATTTCACAACCTAGCAACATGCTATATCCAACAAAATCTCCCATTTAAAGGCCTATTAGCACATTCAAGGTTACTTCCAGGGGTAGTAAACACAGTCGACATTTCCAACTTGTTTAGATTACTTATCAATCAAAGTAACACAACCACTGAAAAAAAAAGAGGCGTAGCGGAAATGGTTGCGACGTCGTGGAAAACGGCCATAACAGAGTGCTAACGCAAATCGCAGCCAATGCAGTGTGCTTTTTGAAAAAAATTAACATAAGGGGAGATTGAACTTATAATTGCATTTTTGTTGTTGAAGTACTATTATTACGCAATAATATGCCTATAGCTATTATAATTGCACTATATGAGGTACTATTAGTGTATAATTCATTAACTTATTAGTTACTAGTTAATTATTCAGTTCATCAACTAAGACTATGAGTAACTAAATTTAAGTGATCGTACTAATTAAAGTTAACGAGTATTAAAAAAATTTAAAGGAGAGAGAAATAACATTGTAATGGTAAAATATCATCAAAACGGTGCACTAACCGCCGTTACACGTTACGTAACGCCGTAACGGTCAACACGGCGTTCAGACCGTGAAAATTAATGCACCGTTATATAACGGAATTCAACGTCGCGACAACTCTCAAAAACAAACCAATATATCCTTAAGACATTACGCCTAGTTTTTGGAATTAAAATAGAATAAAATCAGATGTTATTTTGGGCCATCCTAACTCTGAGATCAACAAGGCAACATTTCCATACTTCCTATTTCCTAATCAAATGCAGCACAAGAGACTAAGCATGCTAAGTCAATTATTGTTATCATGAATGATACATGTTGAGAACCATGTTGTACCGACAACATTTTGGCATAAATAGAGAATAATAAGAGATCTACAATGAACAATAATGAAATTATACCTTAACTATTAGCTCATTAACAACCAGCTCATCTATAGGGCTACCAAAAGAAATGTTCACAAAACGTTTCCCTTCGGCATCAAATAAGTATTCCCTTAGTGGCAAGCCATATCCAAAGGTAAAGAATGTTTTCCAGCCACCAAACAACGGAAACCTTGGTTCTATTGTTAGCTCAGTCTGCAAGTATAACGAAAGATCAAACAAAAGCCAACGTTTAAGAACATAAAACAACCTTACACCATACAAAAAACTTCACCTTTTTCGAATTACCCCACAAATTAGAAGTGGAGATATTTCCAATTTCATCTCTATAGTAGACTGAATGTGTTCTTGGTGGTAATTTAGCCACCAGCCTTCCAAACGCAGATGCACCTTTTGTATGTGGGCTCATCTGATAATCAAGTCTGCATATACAAACAATGCAAAATCCACATTGTCAGCAAAACAAATTGATAATACAGGTGCTCAAAACTTGATAAGCATTGGAAAAATAGATCTAACCTAGAAAATTCACCCTTGAGAATGGCACCTCCATGGACAAGATTATAATGTTCAGTAATCTGTACATTGCCCCAGTGTGAAATTTCTATCTCACGCACTAATTTCTGAGCAACTGTGTATGGCTTGTTATATTCATAATGAACAACAATTGGGGAATATGAGAATGGTGATTTGTTCTCATATGGTCCATACTTAATCTCGGAACCTTGAGCTTTGCTATTTTCTAGTTTTGTGTAAGATTCAATTCTTGCGTCAGGCAGTTTAACACTTAGAGTCTGGACCTTAACCGCATATGGGGACAAAATATATGCACTATCTTGGAATACAACAAGCTGAAAATCACCCTGAGAAACTTGCTCTGGGAATGGTTTCAAGATTTGAGCAAAAACAGCTAAAACCTCCAAATTTAAGCCTTCTCCCTTTGCTAGCTTCTTCGGTAGAGATACAGAATAGGATGTTATAGATTGAGGCATCTCCACAGATTGGAAAGGCTTAATAGGGAGACTAGCCCCACGACTTTTAGTCTTCCCTCTGCCTTCATGATGATAAGCTGACAGAAAGGCCAAATGTTTTGCCTGCTGATCTGGAAAGGTAATCACCAATTCTGAAACTGCATCATTTCCATCATTCTCTACCTACATAATATCGATCCAAAATTTAAAAAATAATCTGAGTACAAGGTAGCAATTGAATATGTACAGAAGCTGGCAGACTTCACGAATCAACTAAAGACTAAACCACACGCATTGTTGGAGTCAAACCAAAACTAAAAATGAAATCTTAGCCTGTATGCAAGCTCATCAGAAAATAATGCTAAAGAGTTCCCCAATTACTCTTGTTTTTGTTTTGAAAGATAATAACAAGCATATTAGCCTACATGGAAACTCAACATTTAAGCATAGGTGACAGTCAATCTGAGCTCTGACAATAGATTTTGGGTTATTGATCATATTGAATGTTCTTTTATCACTTCAGCAGCAGAAGTGAAATTTACAAAGTAGAAGGATACAAACATGAATTCTGCAACCTCAACACTACCAGGATTGGCAACTTAAGTAACCCTCCTGACTCAAGAGTTCTTTTGACAGTAAATTCAGAACTGAAGCTAGGACTTTACAAGAGCTTCAGAAAGAAATGTACACAAGCGAAAGTTATTACTAGTAAGCTAGATTACGTTCATCATTACTAAAAGGACACCTGAATTCATCTAAACCCATCAACACTTTTTACAAGATAAACCTTAAGATTTTTGAACCTCACTTCTTAGCTAAAATACTCCATTCCTCTCACCACCAGTCATAAACTACAAATGTTTTATAAAATTACAAAATATGAATAGGAACGATATCGATGGCAATGAAGAGGGAGCAAGCAAAATCACCTTAAGAGTGGAGGTAATGCGCACAATGTGGGATGTCAAATCAATCTGCACCAACAAAATAAGAAGTACTTGAGCTAAAAAACCATCAAGAAAAAGGCATAACTTCATCAATAAACACAGGGAAAAGTACGAAGAAAATTCCAATCTAAAGCATAAAAAGAAGCATAAGCAAGATAAATCATATTTCCCTTCAACCTCTGCAAATATTTCAAGTGAAAAAAGGACACTCAAACATAGTGTAAAAACAAGGCCGTATCATGAAGGTTTTCCTATTTACCAAATCAATATTACCCCATTGTAAAGAAGTAAAAAACTGTATAAGGATGCTTCTAGATATATTTTATGGTTTCGCCGGATATTTGCTAGTACCACAATTTTGCATCACTGTTATCACAATTGCAGCTTACAGCTTACTAATTTTTTACACTTTGATCTCATATGCAACTCCAAGGCATAAACAAAACACTCATAACTAAAAGCTCATAAATCTCTTTTGTAATAAACACAAAACCTCAAAAAATCATTAAAAAAAATGAAAAACGACCCACTAAATTAAGAGTTAACATCATCTATAAAGCACCTACATTTTCATTGATATAAACAAGATTCAACCACATAAACAAACAAAGATAATAAGATAAAACCCATGATTAACCATCATCTAATTACAAAATAGAAAAATCCCAGATGAATGATTCATAATGAAAAAGTGCCCACTACAATACTACATTGAATTAACACTACCTAGTAAAGTACACATTTTCCTTGATATTACAACATTCAACTATATGAACTAAAAACCCACACGGCCAAACATACAAACAAAGATCATGAGCAAAACTGATAATTAATCTGCACCTTATTACATTTTAACTAAATCCCAGATCGATTATTCATCAATTTTTTAAAGAAGCATCCTTGTTTATCAAAAGGAATCCATAATGAAATCAAAAGGGAAGGGAGATAAAGAAACTTACTCGACGGTCAACCTTGGAAAGAATGAGATCGGAAGAAACAAAGGAGGAGAAAAAGGCAAAT
This sequence comes from Amaranthus palmeri, assembly GCA_019776075.1. NCBI lineage: Eukaryota > Viridiplantae > Streptophyta > Magnoliopsida > Caryophyllales > Amaranthaceae > Amaranthus > Amaranthus palmeri. The sequence continues at coordinate 69,160 of JAAKBH010000894.1, forward strand.
GAGAAGAGGATGAAAAGTAATCCTAGATCTAGCTTCATTTTGCTTCCTATCACCATTTTTGATGTGTTCTGGTTTGTACAAATAATAAAATCGGGGTTTTTATGTCCTTCACTTAGTCAAAACTTCAATAAAATTGTCAAACGTCAAAATTACTCCAATAAATTAAATTTTGCTATGAAGTAATGCCTTAAAAATATTATACCTATTTATTTGCCCTATTTGTCTCATTTACTCTTTTTTACACATATTGAGATAATATTTTAACCTTTAATGTTTTTAATTGTGCATTTTTAAAAATTATAAAAATTTAATATTAATAATCTTTATATTGAGAGAAATAAATAAGATCCCATTTCACTATATTTTAACTAGTGAATTAAGCACAAAATACAAATGTAGAGTGATTAGTGAATAGTAACCAAAAAGTAAATGGGACAATTAGGAAAAATAGAAGGGAGTAATTTGTAAATATGATTTATAGGCACTTGATAAATTTTGAATTAGTGTTTAGGAACGAGAATTTCATTTATGGAGAACAAGGATTTCATTTGAAAATTTGAAATTGACTCAAACTTATTGTTTGGCAAATTAAAAAATTTTAAATTTGGATTTGAGTCAAATTCACTATGGTTATAAAAGTGGTTAGAAATGAGAATTTTAAAATGATTTCTCAAACCTTGTCATTCTCAAATTCTTAATTAATGAATCCATAATTGAATTCAACAATTCGAAATAAAATGGATGTTCTCAAACGCAACCTTAAAAATTTGGAATTCAATGTTGGAAATTCCAAAACATGAATTTAAAATTCAAATTTAGTGTTTGGCAAATATTAAAAATTTTCAATTCCAAAATTTCAAATTCCAAAGGTTGTTTGGCAATCTTTGTAATTACAAATCATTGATATCAAATTCTAATATAGCTTGGTAATATATGTAACGAGTATAAAAACTCGTGCAATGCACGAATTTATTAATATAATACTTCCTCCGTTCCATAATACTTGCTACATTACGTTTTTGGGCACTATTTATCGTTTAAGTTTATTTTATATATTGCGGCTAATATGTAAGTAATACTATAGTCAAGTGAGATCTTGTTTGAATCGTTTAATCACATACTTTCATAATATAAACTTTTTATAATTTTTAAATGTGTATAATTCGACATATTAATGAACTAAATAGTACATTGGATTGCGTAAAAAAGTTAAATGTAGCAAGTATTATGGAACTGAGGAAGTATGAAGTATAAAAATAAAACCTTAAAAAATAATGCAAATATATATTATCATGATTAAATTTGTCGAATAATGAATTTTTAAAGCTTAAATTAAATATTGTTTTTTATTAATTTATTTATCGAATACATCACTTTTTCATTTAATTAAGCAAATATACTAAATTTTACATTAGGTATATAGAACTGCAATAATAATTGTACTTTACCTAACTTAGCTCCAATTTTAAAAAAAATCAAATTCTAAATTAGGTAAATACTAGATAGTGCCCGTGCGATGCACGGCTTTATCAATTTTTTTTGACATATATTTTGTATTATAATTATATTTTATTTCACTATGAACAATTGTATATATTACATACATTATAATATATTTTGCATTGTGCGCAATATAATTATATTTATACTTTTATTTTTTTATTTTGGATAAATGAGCGAATGGTTCTCAGTTCTCACCTTAAGTACAATACGAAATTAGAAATTTTTAAATAAAAATAACATATTAATTTTTTTAACAAAAATACCTATTAGATAATTTATAAAAGTATTAAATATTATTACTATCAATAACACACTTTAAAATCAAATATAAATACATAGAATTATGTAAAATTATTTTATTAGTTTAAACAACAAATATAATTTTCTCTCATATAAAATATAAGTGATCGACTTACCTAAAAATAGTCAGAACCTAAATCATATTAGAATTAATCATTGGATTTAAGTAACCAAGAGTAAAAATCAAAAAAAAAACATATCCTAATAATAGTATATTATGTTTTACTTATTTTTAAAATATCCAATACACTAAATAATACTCCCTCCGTTCATTTTTGTTTTTCCACCATACTAAAACGGGTAGTTCCATAAGTTTTTCCACTTTAGAATACTTTCTATTTTTGGAAAGTTTTCATCCTACTTTTACCCCTTAAAACCTCACTTTTCTTACTTCACACTACTATTTAATTATTTTCTCTCTCATACTTCCAATACAATCATTACATTATACTATTATTTAATTATTTTTTCTCTCATACTTTCAATACAATTATTACATTATACTATTATTTAATTATTTTTCCTCTCATAATTCCAATACAATCATTACTTCTCACTACTATATAATTAAAATAATACCCACTACCACTAAAGATTCTATTTTTCTTAATCTTGGTGAAAAATCCAAATAGGAACATCAAAAAGGAACGGAGGGAGTATTCATTTAATAAATAAAATTGAAAATATTTTATAAATAATTAAAATAAATGAAATAAAAATATAAAGTTTTCTAATACATTGAATGTGATTTAACCCAGAAAGTAAAAAAAATAATTAATATAAGATAATAATATGCTCAAAAAAAGAGATAAAAAGTCAAAGATCATAATAAGCATGGCATCATCATTTAAGTTTAGAGGAAAAATTTTTAATAAGGATGCGACACGTTAGCAATTTTGAAAGATGATGATGTAAGCTGTGTTTTGTTTTAGTAATAGTTATGATTATGATGTAATAAACTTGCATCCAGTAGAATAATTACATTTGTCAAAGCTCTTCTAAAGATGGAACTTGTTATTCCAATATTTTTATTAGTATGTATGATTTTCAAAAAAATCAAATTCTAAATTAGATAAATATTATGATTTAATAAAGTTTAATTCATCCAGTAGAACTAGTGTAGAAACCCGTGCATGCACGGTTTTTTTAGCATAGACGAATATTAACATATGAAACTAAAAAAATAAAGCAAGTACATATAATCGTTGTTTATTTTAAATTTTTTTATTAAATTGTAATGATGAATATAATAATAATATGACAATTTGATAATATTCAACTTAAATAAGAAGAATTGTGCATTTTAAAAAAAGATGTATTAAAAAAACTAATAATAAATTACGAATAAACATTAAGTATGTCAAAATTAAAAATAAAATGGCAACTAAATTTATAGGTTTTGAAACACTTCTTTATAGACAACATTTTCAATGCGACGACAAATTTTACCATCTTTATCACATATGAGAATTTTCAAACATTTCCTGCTAGTCACCCTAGACACTGCGACGTAAAATTGTCCGTGACTAAAATCAGGTTTGGGTAGGAACAAACCAACAAGTGATAGAGATTGTCCTTGACTCTTATTAATAGTCATCGCAAAACACAAAGATACCGGAAACTGCCTCCTTTGAAGAGCAACAGGGATTTTGGAACTATCTGAAGGTGTGAGTGTAATCCTCAGAATAAAAACCTTATAACCAATGTTAGAACCAAATATTACAGTTGCTTGTATAACTCGATCACCAAGATTATAAACCAATAAGCGTGTACCATTGCATAAGCCAGCTGACTGATCCATATTTCTGAGCATCATTATTGGCACACCAACTTTTAGCGCTAACTTATGGTTTGGAACTCTAGATGCACGTATTGAGTTGAGAAACTCAATGGAAAAGCCATCGTAGATGTTACCATAGCTACTGCCAGATTTGTCGATTGAATCTGAACTCAAGTATGATCTTTCCTCTCCAGGATAAAGTGACAACACATGTCCGTTAATCTTATCAACAATCTCATTTGTTGGTGCTAGTATTGCCCTCTCGTGAAAGTACGAACTATCAATCAAACCCTCACGAAGTTGAGGGTAAGTGCAATCACAATTGCAGCCATTGGATCAGTTGCATCCTTTATTAATAGATCTTCAGGTATATCGATAGTAGCCTCTTCGTCATTAGGCCCTCTAAGCCTTCCATCCCCAACTTTGAGAATCCAATCAGCAAATTAAATTCTCGCAGCTCTTCAACATTGGCTAATCTAGGTCGTAATCTCATGTTTTTTGTAAGTCGCAACACCTTGCAATCATTCCAGATCTTTGAAAAGTTAAGTGTTGGAAGACGATGTCTTGTCTTGTACCCTTTGGGATTACTGGCAACACTTGCCTAAAATCACCACCAAAAACAACAACCTTGCCGCCAAAGCTTAACTCAGACAGTTTACCATTTGGACATCGTATTGCATCGCGTAAACTTCTATCTAAGGCTACAAAGCAATGCTTGTGAGTCATTGGAGCCTCGTCCCAAATAATAAGTTTAGTTCTTTTAAGGAGGTCTGCCAATTGACTATTAGGTTCTACACCCCTATACATAGAATCTTTGGTAACACTTATAGGTATCCCAAATCTTGAATGGGCAGTCCTTCCCTTAGGAAGTAACAAAGCTGCTATACCACTTGAGGCAACGGGAAGGACTATTTCACCCGTTGATCTTAGACATGCACATAATATCTTCCACATAAATGTTTTCCTAGTCCCATCCTGTCCATATAGAAAGAATACACCTCTCATACCTCTTTCAATTACTCTGGTGATTTCATTGTATATCAAAGCTTGCTCTTCAGTCATCAATGGAAGTAACTCTTGCAACTCAACTTTCAAAGAATCTCTATCATAGTTAAGCTCCTCCATAATTAGTTTATTATGACCATCTTTGATGATAATATCACTGGGGCACATCTCCGGGCATATATTCATCAATGAATTTCCATTGTTTTCGAGTATATCCTGAATCTCACGCAGAGCATAATTCTTCAATTGATCATCGATGAGGTTTAAATCTGGGAATATACATGGAAATTTTAAACATTATCTATACCACAATTAAATCTTATTGTATTTAAATAGTAAGCATTTGAGGTCAAAAAAATTAAATTACCTGGCATTTGTAATATTCTTCTTTGTCTACGTAACACATCTTTAGACAACATCTTCCATGTGTTATCCCAAACATATTCTGGCCTTGATATGCTACCGGACATCAACAACATTGCAAACAATTTCCTCATAAAAAATGTTGATCCTCAAGAACTGGCTTCGGTAATACCATCAATATATTCCTTATCATCGTCAAGTAGGCCCATAGAATAGCAAGCATCCTTAAATGTTGGATGTACCACACCATCAACTGTCCTAATGTCTTCATATGATGTCGGTCCCTTAACGAAGTTGAGTAGGATCCTCAAATAATATCGTTCACCACAGCCCGGTGCAACGTGATATAATCTGCCTGTTGAGAATCCTCTCTTTCGTTGAGTCCAAATTTTCTATTTCCTCTGCCAAACATAACTTCCTGGGAATTCACTATATAAAAGATTTTTAGCATCATCATATACTTTGTTACATTCCATCCAAGCCATGAACATTGATCTCTCATTCATCGGCCTAGACATCACATCGTCGATTTTGTCTTCGTCATTGAACACAACAGTATGTTCTCCTGGTAAATGAAAACTAAGTCTCTCGACTGGTGGAGTCCGATGATAAATCTCAAATCCTAAGATGTGCCATGAAGCTTCACTTGCTGACACATATCTGCAATTATAGTATTCCTGAATTTCATCAACGTCCTCACCATCTTCGTTTTCCCCCCAGCCCTGGACAAACTTGCAGTAATTCTATCTTGTCCCTTGTTGATGTACTTGAAGAGGTATTTAATAACGCGAGATTGATTACACCATTCAACATTAATATGTGCATTGTATTTCAAAAGTAAAGATGGATTGTACGGGACAACATTTCTGTTGTCTAGTTTTGTACCATTTTTTTTATTATAGTTACACCACTATCCTTTCTCTTGTAACATGGATAACCATCTCCATCAACATATGTTTCATCATTGAACCTCTTGGGAAAAAATTTTGAACACTCTTTATCTCGCATGCAAGGTGATCTTGGGTTTGCTGATCCACACGGGCCATGAATCATTAAATCGGCTACCAATGAATACAGTAAAGGGTTTTCTTTCTTGTCAGGCAACTCAGCAGATATGGATTTGTCTATTTCGACTGGATCTTGATTCTTATCATCTCGATGTAGGAACAATACTATATGTGCATGTGGTAGCCCCCTCTTTTGGAATTCAATACTATACACCAATGCATAAATTCAAAAATTTTAAGAAATTAGTATATATATATAATATGTAAAGAATTAAAATTTAAATAAAAAGGAGAAAGTATGAATTAATACTAACTTGCATTTACTCTTCTGAAAATATTTTCCTTCTTTAGATCTCTCACCAAACTGTCTAATTTCATTTTGAAAACCCGCGCCAATATATCTGGTCGATCTTCTGGACGCAAACCTCTCGACTGAACAAAACGTGTAATCTCTTTCCATTTTGAGTTACATGTAGATGTAATAAATACATCTGGAAATCCATATGTCTTGCAAATACCCATTGCGTCATGATATATCTCTGTCATAAAACATAGGCTCCCAGGGAATGTTGATGGTAAAATTATGCGTCTACCGGCTATGTTTGACGAACCATCTTGTACCGAGACAACACCTTGTAGATTCACATATTTATCTGCTCTAAGAACATTCTGATTTCTCTGTATAAAGTGAAGCCTTTCAGACTCTATCATTGTCCACCCATCGACCAATTACTGATGAAACAATTTACCGGACCTATATGTGCATGTACGGTTTTCCATTGTGATATTGATTTTTTTGTCATTTTCCATAAGAAATGATTATAAAAAAATTGTATCTACAAAAGAAAGTATAAAAAAAATTTCATATCCCACTAACTTTTTGTCATTTTCCATAAGAAATGATTATACCCATGCTTGCAAGTTAACCTATATTTATATGCACGGTTTTCCATTGTGATATTGATTTTTTTTCCCTATATTTTCGTCTCCATTTCACATTGATATTTTATTGACTTTAAAATTAAATCCGATTTTACATGACTTTAAAATTAGACATGAATAATATAAAAATCAATATAGATAATTCGACCCAATGACTCGAATAAACTCCTGTATAATATTTTCACAATTGTCAAATTCTCTCCATCAAGTCAAAATTTTATACAAATAAACAATAATTGAATAAAATTTTACAGCTAATTGCATTGTATTTGATTGGACCTTTCTACTCTCACTTTAAATGCTATTAATTGCACTGTATTTGATTGGACCTTACCAACCGTCACTTTTGTGAACACTTACCCTCAACTTTAAAAACCTTCTTACTTCCTTATACTCCTCACACCCTTTATATCTAACCTCATTATTTCCCCTCCCAAAATACCTCAATTCCATCACTTTTTCTTCTTCAAATACAATTTTACTATTCTCTTTCAAATCTTATTTTGTAGAAAGATATAAACAACAAATTTCATGATTTTATTTGTTTTCATGATAACATTTTGTAAAACAATCTATTTTAGGATTCATTAGTTTTAGCCATTAAAATGGCAAAACTCTTGAAAACCGTTGTTCTAAAGCTTTTTTTCATGGTTTATTAGTTGTTTGTCTACTATTATTTTACATCAAAATCATGTATTTCTTCCTTTAAATCTAACATTCTATTTTAGGGTTCATTAGTTTTAGCCATTAAAATGGTAAAACTCTTGAAAACCCTTTTTTAAAGCTTTTTTTCATGGTTTATTAGTTGTTTGTCTACTTTTATTTAACATCAAAATCATGTATTTCTTCCTTTAAATCCAACATTCTATCTTAGGGCTCATTAGTTTTAGCCATTAAAATGCTAAAACTCTTGAGAACCCTTTTTTTAAGCTTTTTTTTCATGGTTTTTTTTGTTGTTTGTCTACTTTTAATTAACATCAAAATCTTGTATTTCTTAATTCCTTTAAATCTAATACGTCTTGGTATCATACAATGCTATTTTTATGTCAATATTGTTTTGTGTTGTATAAAGAATCATGAAAATCTAATGTCTAGGACGAATGGTGGTATAAACATGATTTTAACACTCTAAAATTTTGCCATAAAAAGTGTTTTAGATATACCATATGTTAGAATAAAGAAAAAAACAAAAAGGAAAAGCGATGAATTTTTTTTCCGTTATGATATGCAAGATATAAATTGAAGGTTTCTCAACCAAAAATTAAAAGGTACAAGAAATTTAACTACACTAATATTTTTTGTATTAATATGTCCTGCATGCTTTACAAATTTGTAGATCTACATCATATCTCACTATAAATAAAATAAATGAAAACTACAAATATGAAATTAATGGGTTGATTTTGCCATTTGCTTCTTTTTAAAATGTTCGTTTTTACTTAGAGGTAGGATTTCTTGATAGTTTATAATTATTTATATACATTATTTGTCGATGAAATACATAAATATGTTATATTTACATTTGTCTCACTGAAAAATGTTTAATATTAAGATTATGACAAAAATATATTTTAGTTCCTAAAACTACTTTCTGGATCTACATCTACTTTCTCTAAAAACAACGTAAAAACAGTATTAATGGGTATAACATCAGTTATGTTGTTTGTTTTTTATTAAGATGTACATTTTTACTTTCTCTAATTTTTATTGTTTTTTGCTGCAGGTTCTAAAATGTAATGTTATAATCTTGACAGATAGATGTATAGTAATAATTGTAATTTATAGTTTAGGTTTATAAAATGGTTTGTAATATGAATAGAATTAAAATTTAGTTATAGCATCTACACAACTTTCGAATGTCCTTATGGACACAGGTATGACCTTCTTTTCTTTATTCTTTAACATTTGTTTTCTTTATTAGAAAATATTTGAATTTGAACTAATTATTAATCCTCCACTATTATATATTTTTTTTAATAATATATACATCTTGAAATAATGTGAAAAAGAAGAGCACGGTATTTAGAAAGCTATAGTATCAACCTATTAGGCATAATTGTAGTTATTAAATTAGTAAATATAAATAAAAAAATGGTATTACTAGTAATTGTTCTATTTATTAGCCATATAGACATATCTTAAAGTAATAATTTGTGTTGGATTAATTTTTTCTATTAAATTCAAATACCGATTAAGACACTTGTCATGTAAATGCAAATTGTTCAAGTCAAAAATATTATAATATCCTACGTAAAGATAAAACAACTTGAGTATTGATATCAAGAAACTATTAAATCTTACATGTAAATTGACATATTGAATACAATATCAATGACAAACAGTAATGCATAAAAATTTCAATGTGATACCTTTAATTTGAAACAGCTTTATATCAACTCCTTTTCTGCAATGAAGCTTTAATTTAGAACAACTTTATTTTCTTGACTCTTTTGTATTGAAGATTATATGCTTTTGTATGTTAGTTTTGATTTTGTGACACATTTAATAAGCTTTTATCTTTAGAAATCATAATAATATATGAATTAAAAATATGGCATTCTATATTTACATAATAATACATTCTTAACTGAAATAGGAAACAATTGTTTTACTTTTCCATCATTTCTTGAAATTGCCTTAATACAATCACTTATCCTTATTAGTGATATTTTAAATTCCCAATAGATCAGAAAATGCCTTAACATCATAATTTTAAATTGCAAGCAAATCATATATTGCCTATAATTATGGAAATTTTTTTAAATACTTTATTGAAATAGTAATCATTCCGTTTTAATTTTATCTCAAATTTGAAATTGCCTTAATAAAATTACTTTTCTTCTTTTAGTAAATGTAACCTCTCATAAATTTGTTAATTTTGGCAAACGAGTTATGATAAAAATATTTTTAAAATCATAATTGTCATTTGATTGTATTTAAATCTTTTTTTACTATAATACTTGAACACCAAGTAAGTAAATTTTATTGTTCATAAAAACGTAATTGTCAGTTTTTTTTTTAAAAAAATTCTACTATTCAAATTTAAATTTTATATTTTTTTTATAAAATGTGCATATTAAGATAGATAATATAAGTGAGAGTGTAAAAGTATATGTAGAGTACAATATAGTTGTATAGAGAAAATTATTTATGTTAAACGATAGATTTTTATATTATGCCTTAAAAGAAATCTATAATGTTTTTTGTGTTTTTATAAACTACTATTCAAACTTAAAATATTCTACCCAAAACTTAAAATTTAAAACTCATATTTTTATATTAAAACTTAAAATTTTTATAAAATGTGCATATTAAGATAGATAATATAAGTGAGAGTGTAAAAGTATATTTAGAGTACTATAGATATTGTTAAACAATAGATTTTTATATTATGACTTCAAAGAAATCTATATGTTTTTTGTGTTTTTATATAGAATTAACTTGAAAGAGATTATTGTATGCTTAAAAATTTGTACAAATATCTTAGTTGAAAATATTTATTATTATTATTAAATCAAATGTCTTGTTTAAAAGTATTTTTTTATTATTAAAATTTTTGCAAATATCTTAGTTTAAATTTTAAAAGGACTATAGTATGACTTGATATGTTTACAAATATCATATATAAAGTCATAATCATATTAAGAATGCCAAATATAGTTTTAGAATAAAATTAGGCTATTGAAGATGTATTGTTTTGCACAATGTTAGCATTGATTTGAACAGCAAGACATCCATAAATTTCTTAAAATCCAAATATAACATAAATCAATGTATCAATGCAAAAAAGTAAATAACAAAAAACGTAAAAAACATTGTCAAGTCTTTCAAATTTTAACTAAATTTCTAAAATATCAAATATCCTGCTTTGGAATCTTGGTTGATGACATCTCAGCCAAACTTGATTCTACTTCTTCATGAGGTCTTTTTATAGGAATGAAATCACTTGTTTCGTCTTGTACAGAAAGAACTTTAGCCAACTATTATACATTGACAAACGTTACATTAGTTTGTGAATTTATTTGATAAAATTGATACAAAATGGAAGAATCATATACCTTATTTTCACTGCTTTCTTGATCTGGTTCCTTAGTTGTACATGATGCCTAACACAAAAGAACATATTTAGTAAATAGAATTAATAGTTTAACAGTAATAAAACCTGAAATACACCGGATATTTTACCTATGCCTTTATTACAAACTTTTCTATGATACTTTGCTCATCAATGATATTCTTAATGGAATATGTTCGACTACCTTTTTCGACATTGAACTTTGAAACTTTGTATTGGAAAAGAAAACGCTTATCAAGGAGTACATCTAACTCTAATGGAAAGCCATATGGAAATTCTGACTGCATTTAACTCAATGTAACATAAATTAGTTATGTAGTTGTCACTTAAAATGTGCATTAACAAAAATATAGGAAAGAAAGCATATGAACCTTAAGATATCGGTCTAGAACAACTTTGGCTGTGAAACCTATTAATTCTGTTGCCTGTGGTTCCCATAGAATTAAAATAGCTTGACCCATATGATTATCTCTCACTTTGACTTCAATTTTGTATCTAATTCAAAAAATAAAGCATATATTGTCACTCTAACACTTAGTTAATAATATATTGCTACTGAACCTTGTTAAAGCAAGTGGTGCATCTTGCTGACATTTGTTGCATCTCATTCTTCCATCCTTTTTGTATACTTGGCTGCAACACTTTATGTATGATGTATAATACCATTCACTACGCTCATTTAAAGCATATATTGTACCAATGGTTGCATAATCTCCTTTAGAAGTCGTTGGTAGTTCACTAAATATAATACTTTTGCAATTCAAAATTTAGTTTCTAATGAAATGGTTGAACTGGTTGAAGCTTCAGTTAATTCAGTTGACCTAAGTGTGTCTTCTTTAATTCTGAATACAAAACATATTAACATTTATTAAATACTTATTAGGAATATATAAAATCAATTGAATTTTGTATGTAGTGATTTTTTTAAGTTAACCTCCTCTGAAAATCTTCTAATTCTGGTATGCTTGGATTTATCAAAAGACAGCTAGTTCCCATGCAGTTTTGAATGTAGGTATTACCTAAAACACATAGGTTTGTTGTTATTTTGATTAAGTAATTACAAAAAACTGTAAAAAATTTAACTGCGTACCTCTCCAAGACTTTATCTTTGCATATTGTAGAACTATTATGAATCTTCGTTCCCTTGTCACTTCCAATGTTTTGAATGAAATTGTGTACTTGTTTGGCATAATTATTCCAAAGCCTTAAACCCAATTTAACTCCACTGTAAATATCGCCATACATTAAAAATATTAATCAAATGTAGTAATAAGATATTAACATAATTATTACATACTAGTATAAAACCCGTGCAATGCACGGATTTCTTAACGTAAACATCTATCAAAAATAAGATTTTAAAAATAATGGAGCATATGAATATAATTAAGTTCATTTCTTTTATTTAAAGTGTAATGATCAATATGTGACTAAAATTATAAGAGAATAGAATAGGAAAAATTATTCAAGTAATATTACATGAAAATTTAGAAATATAATAATAAGAAAACATTAAATGAATAAAATGTAGCTAAATTATAAGTAACAATTAGAGGGTTTGAAACACCTCCTTGTAGACAACATTCTCTGTGCGATGACATACTTCACCATTCTTATCACATATGAGAATTTTCAAACCTTTTCTGCTAGTCACTTTTGACACTGTGACATAAAACTGTCCATGACTAAAAACCGGCTTAGGTAAGAACAAACCAACATGGGATAGTGACTGCCCTTGACTTTTATTAATCGTCATCGCAAAGCACAAAGACACAGGAAATTGTCTTCTTTGTAGAGCAACTGGGATATTAGAATTATCTGTCGGTGTGAGTGTAATCCTTGGAATGAATACCTTGTAACCAATGTTTGATCCGGATATAACAGTTGCTTGTAAAATTCGGTCACCAAGATGATCAACTAATAAACGTGTATCATTGCATAAGCCTGCTGACTGATACATATTTCGGAGCATCATAATTGGAGCACCAACTTTTAACACTAAATTATGGTTTGGAACTCCAGATGCACATATTGAGTTGAGAAATTCAATTGAAAATGCATCGTCATTGCCACCATAATTGCCGTCAGATTTATCGATTGAATCCGAACTCAAGTATGTCCTTTCCTCTCCTGGAAAAAGAGACAATACATGTTCATTGACCTTATCAACAATCTCGTTTGTTGGTGCTAGTATTGCCCTCTCTTTAAAGTACGAACTATCAGTTGAACCCTCACGAATTCCAGGATATATGCAATCAACAATTGCAGCTATTGGATCAAATGCTTCTTTAATTAATAAATCTTCAGGTATATCGATAGTAGCCTCTCCGTCGTTAGGTCCTCCAATCTTTCCATCACCAACATTGAGAACCCAATTAGCAAACTCTCGAAGCTCCTCAACATTGGCTAATCCTGATCGTAATCTCAATAATTATTTTGTGTTTCAACATTAAAAACAATAAGATTATATAAAATATTTTAAAGTCGTTACCATCACTTTACACTTACGTATAAATTATTTTTTTGACATGATATCAAAAGCTATCTTGATTATAGGTAATGGGTACTAATCTTAACCACATATCTTTTAAAATTAGCGTCATATATTTAATCGAGTTGAAATTATATGACAAAAGTATCACAAAAAAAGTATGGTAGCATAAATGAGAAATCAAATAAATTTTTGTAACAGTTTATTTAAATATTTAATTTGTCTTGTATGATACCGTTTCATCATCAAACGGATACATATAATTACCCGTGTATAATTTAAAAGTATAAAAAATAATTCGAATTATTGCTCCAAAAATAAATTGAACTCGAATTAGAATCTCAGTATTTTATTATAATAATCTCTTATACAGGATAAAAGCATGTGATGGTTACAGTACTTTTCATCCTCAATTTACGCATTACTTTGTGCTGTTCCTCATCTAACCGTTAATATAAAAGACTTAATACTCACCGTTGATCTTCTGTCACACACAATTAATTTTTGCAGAGATAACAATGCATTGTGCAACACGCCATCAGTACTAATCATACACCACCATCAGTACATTACTCCAACATCAATACACCAACTGACAATTACTCCCAAACTTTAACCTTTATATATATATATATATATATATATATATATATATATATATATATATATATATATATATATATATATATATATATATATATATATATATATATTGAAAATTAGGAATATATACTTCCTCCGTATTTGGTTATTTGCAACTTTTACCAAAAATGGCGTATACTATTATTTGCAACATTCTTTTTTTTCCATTTATAGAAAGTTTTTTATTACTTTTTTATTATCTCTCTCTTAATTTTTTATGCTCTCTCTCATACTTTTTAATACTCTCTCTTACTGTTTAATATTATAATATTATAATCCCACCCCATTAACTTCATTAATCTATTTTAATACACTACTAAAAGTTTTGCCTAGGAGTCCGTGAAGGACCCCAAAGTTGCAAATAATTAAATACGGAGGAAGTATTCAAATAGAAGAACACCAACACTGAGACTTGAAACCCCAAAACCTCCGGCATAAAAAAACCCCGCGAGGGAAAAAAGCCATTGGAAATGGGGATCAAGAAACAGGCCGCCCAAAACAGCATAGGGGCGGACTATGCAAGGAAAATAAAAACACCAAAAACATAAGGCCACCCAAAATACACACCAATTAAGACTAGACTACTCCTATACGCACTAGAGGATAAAAAAATCCTCAAAGCCTAGCCTAGCCTAAAGACCTACACCTCGAAAATCCAAAAAGAACAACTTTCCAGAAATCCTTGACAATCCAAACATTGGGCTGCTACACAAAACGACAAACAATCCGTTCACATTCACCAAGAAATAAACTCCAGCATTAAAACAAGAGACCATCGTCAGCGGCAACCAGGAAACCACCCGACCTTACAAC